>VDFB02184982.1:0-47606 GCA_007258455.2 Sequoia sempervirens | reverse complement strand
CATCCAACTTTACTTACCACCTTATAAGCCTCATCAGATACTCTCCTTCTTTCAAGAGCCGGATCAAAATTGAAAAGCAAAGGCGCGAAGAAAGCATCTGTGACTCATCTGAAGTGATGAAAACTTTCCTTCAGTTCCAATTGATAGAAGAATCTGTACACAGGTACCATCATCCGATTCCCTTTTGTAGATAAACCTGGGAATTGTCTCATTACAACCACCGCATACACCAGGTAAGAAGTCATATAGAATTTCAATATGGAAGGCACATTGATCAACTGCTCATGTATTTCATCACTGATCTATTTGCCCCAGTCAATGTGCACCTTTTGTCTTCTTATAACCCTGATGTATTCATACATCCAATCGTGAAAAGTAGATGATTCTGGCAAGCCTTTCACTCTGCTTAAAAATGTGATCATATCTTTGACGTCATCCTTGAAATCGCTTCGCAGGAGTTCCTTCGGCCATCTAGAAACAGATTGCCTAGGCTTCTTCAACCATTGAGTATTTATTAGGTTCTTAGCCTTATTGGGATCAACGTCAAAGACCTCTTGTGCTTTTGATATAGAAATATCAATGTATTTCTCCATATGAGGAACTTTGAAAACAATGTCAAAGAAATCAGGGTCGAGTCTCAGAATCTCGTGCCCGGAAGAATCGATCACACTTCTACTTTCTCTGATGTAGTGAGACGCCACCTGAAGAACAAACTCTGTATTATGTGCAGCTGTAGGGAACATTGCTACCAAGTGAAGGTTGTTGTGTACAATCGCTCTCATTGGATCAGGAAGAGGCTTCGTCTCTGTTTGCTTCTCAAAATCAACCAAGTCCTGATGGCCAACCTCTATATCTTTTATCTCTTCTACCTTGGAGACCACTACAGTCGGCGAATAAACACCTTGATATTTGTACTTCATTTTGCCTTTTGCTTTCGAAGAAGACGGAGGTTTACTGGCAGTCATCAAAAACAACTGGAACTTTGATCACTCTAACTTTGGAGATCTTTGAAAAGAGACTGCAAGGTGTTGAGCCAGAACAAACATTAGTCGTTAGGAAGCATGGGAATCGTGAAAGCGAACGATGATGGGGAAAGCATGGAAGCCGGATGACAAGAGCCGCAAAAGCGATCTGCACAAAGCGGAAGGATCAAGGTTTAGAGTGAAATGGGTGAAATGAAGCTAATCACGAAAAAGATTGTAAAAGTGTAAGGACGCTAAAATTCCAGTGCCCTTACATTTGGAAATTCAGTTTTGATGCAGGGGCGCTAAATTTTAGCGCTCCTGCACTTTTCAGAGTTAGATTTTATTTTGACATGTTCAACATGTCAGGGCGCTAAATTTTAGCGCTTCTGCATCTTTGGCATATTTTGGTAAAACAAATGTAGAGGCGCATGAAAACGGCGCTCGGGGTTGGCAAAGTGTTATTTTCTTGTAACATGGAACGCTTTGAAAACAAAATTTGTTTTCCTTTGGATAGAGCTGCAACTAAAATTCGTTTTATTGCCATCACAAACATCGCAAATGTGGATGAGAGCCAAGGATAACTTCCTTACAAAACAAGAGTTTCTTCAATGTGATGTGTTAAGACGTGATTGCAAATGAAACATTAGGAAGAAGAAAGAAAAATGCGTTTTCAAAACAAAACGTGAGGGTTCCATCGCGTGAGGGTAAAAGGAAAAAAATGGAGAAAAACGCATATGACACACAAAAACTCGATGAAGAAGAAGCATGGAAAGGGCATGAGAAACAAAAACGCGAATGGAGAGGAAGAATATGCATGTGGGGATGAAAAACGTTTGAAGAGAACGAAGGTAAGATAAAAACGCATATGAAAATCTCCAGATATGTACAAAAACGAATGAAAAAGGAGAGAAAGCAAGGGTAATCGACTTACCAAGACAAAACGCAAAGATTGCTGGAGAAGAATGTCAAAATTCTAAAAAATGTGTTTGCAGTTTGAAGAGAACTCGCCTAGCATGAAGAGAGGAAGAACAAAGATCATAAAAAATGAAAATGGTGAACTAAAACACTTTTAAGTGAAAGAGAAAATTGAAAACCTAATTCAATTCGAGCAATAAATTTAGGCACGAAAAGTGGCACGATTGACGAAAAATGCAAAAATCATGAAGAAACGCGCCAGAGCCAGAAAAAGTAAGTGTCAGGAAAAAGTGTAATAGCGCTAAAATTTAGCGCTATTACATTTTTTGGAAAGTTCACTTTCATGCAGGGGCGCTAAAATTTAGTGCCCCTGCACTTTTCATACTTAGCCAAATTTTGGCTTGAGAGCAGGGGCACACTTTTTCAGTGCAACTGCATTTTTCGCAATTCGCTAAGTACGAACAGTGAGACTTCGCGAAGGGGCTCATTTCGAAGGTCTTCACGAAGCGAACACGGGGGAATGCTCGAATTGACTATTCGAGGCTTTGGAACGCATTTCGAGGTGGCTTGAAAATCACTTCGTTATGCGAACTTGAACTTCACGAATCCTAGGAAACGGACAAATTTTCGTAGGGGGGTTATCCGTGGAATGAGCGCTGCTAGATTCCGTGATAACAAGACACAAAGAGGATTCCATTTAGTACAAGAATTTGAACAAAGTCAGTCTAACTCTCCTGAAGAACAACTTTCTCAAATGCCCCAATCAACTGCTACCTTTTCAAATCCTTTCTTTGAGGAAGCAGAAGAAGAGCAACTTATTGATCAAGATGAGTTAATCCTCTGGGAAAAGCTTAAGAATGCGAATCCTTTGCATTTAGCCATAAGGTGTTATCAACTACAGTAGCAAAGGATTGAGCAGCAAGAAGACACTTGTTCCAAAGAATCCTCGACTATTCCAACCAATCAGCAAGTTCAAAAAAGTAAGTCTTCTAATTCTTCAATTAAGCTTCCAAATTTTAGGAGTTTTCATCCTGTGCAAGAGCCTGTAGTTGAGAAAACTCGGTCCATTATCCCTCAAGAGCAGTCTTTTCAACTACAAAGTCAGCCTAGTGAGGATAAAAGAAGTTTTTGAGGTAGATGAAGCTCTTTTGGGTATTAATACATTTGAGCATGAAGTTCAAAATGAAAAATCAGGTTTGTTACAAGTGACTGATGAACAGGGCCAGTTAGGACAACAGAGTTCTAAACAAGAAATGACAGGTGAACATGGAGTTATGTCATATTCATCTAATGAGCTCCCTAGTTTTGTTGAACAGAGTGGTGAAACCCTAATTAATTTGTTTTCTGAACTTCCTGGTTTTGATGATGAGTTTGGGAAAAGCATGTCTAAACAATCATCAGTAATAGCGTTTCAACAGCAAAAAGAGGAATATCTCGATGACAAGGTGTTCTTCCATCAAGATGAGCATGATCAACAAAAGTATGTCTTCAAAGATATGAGTAATCCTTGCAATATTAAAAGAAAGAATTATGAAGTTGATGTAGGATATCTTATGCATAAGAAAGCTAACCATGAACTTGGAGAAGACATGTTCTCAAGTGTAATAGAGGGTTTTTGTTCAGGACTTGATGTTAAGCTACCTATTTCTAAACCTGTAAAGTCTAAATAGCATATAGATGCAACAGAGCAGAAATTTTTCTTCCCTCAGGAGTGTCGTCCTGAGGAAAACAATAGCCCTCTTATCATTAAAGGTATTGGTACTATGCAGAATGATGGGGACTTGTTCTGGGATGACTTGGAGATTTTCATTTCAAGCGTGGATCATAAATAGTCTTTTAGTGAGGCCCATCAGGTAGATATCAGTATATCAAATGAAAAAGAGTCTGTACCTCAAGCCCTTACTAATTTACTTGATGAGCTTCCTGATTTTGTGGAGGGAACTACAGAAAAAGTTATGATTCAATCCCTTATGCCAAATGTTGATCAACATACTGAGGAATATGATGGTGGTGTGTTGATCAATATACAGACAATCCAAGACAACCATGACTTGATGGCATTTGACCAGTTTGATAGGGTGAATGAAGAGGACATTTCATTGACCTCAGAGCCAATTCATTCAAAGGAGATTACCATTGTGCAAGACAAGGAAAAAGCATATCTTCATAAGCAAATCAACATTAAGAGCAAGGAGTTTATCCTTTCCAGAGGATGCCCAATTAAAGATTTGATTAACAGAATGCCAGGAAAAGCAAGTGTGCCATTGTTCCAGAAAAGGTTGATGCAATTACGACATTGGAGGAGCAGAATCTATTCACTTATCCCTTTGCAAACACCAGTTTTTACTATCAATTTGAAATGATAAGTGGATTTATCCTTGTCTTTCCAAGTGTTTTGCAATTAGTACGAGCAAGTCATCAACTCTTGAGCCATTGTATATTGAGGAGAAAGGGCAGCTACTTCAGTCATCTTGTAAATAGTTTTGTTTAACCAGTTTCTTACTGGTTAGTGTAGGGTAGGTTTAGTTCTATTTTTTCAAATTCCCTAAGTGTTGTCCCAGCACAGTAAGTAGTTTCATCTCTATAGTTTTCTTGTTTTCAATAAGTTTCCAAGTGTGCTAATAAGTTACAAATGAATTACAGTCATGGGCTGACTATTTTGATGTTTTGAGTTTTCCTAACGACTCCATGCCCAATGGATAAGCCTAGACTCTGGTCTTCATGTTTACAGGGCAAACATCCAGTGAGGTTGCCAGAAATGTTACCTAATTTTTACCCTTCGGGCTCAATCAGGCAGGACTCTATGTTTCAGGTGTTCAAGAAGGCAAAATGGAAAATTCGCACAAGGGAAAATTCATGCATCTGATGCTAAGTCACAGGGAGGCCTAATGGATAAAGCATCCCTCTTTCTGATTTGGCATAATGCTCCTAGTAAAGCGGGTCGCTGAGACCAGTGTAAGGTCACGCCGACTAGCTATGTGTTATACCCGTTGGAATCCTCATGGTCGCCAAGACATCTCGGTCGCTGTAAAGTTTAATATCTCTCCGCTTGGGATGTCTCGCCGACAGTCATTCACAAGGTTGGCATCGGGGGGAAATGTTTTGCTTCAGGATAATGTCTCTTCGACTGCATGAAAGTCTCCCCAAAGTGGTCTAGGCTCGCTGAAGGATTTAGACCTCGCTGGAAGGTCTCGCCGACTAAAGAAGGTCACGCCGAAACGGGGCACTTTCAGAAAAGAATGGTCATCTCGGAGAAATATCTGGCTGACAGGCCAGGGTCTCGACGACAGCATGGGGCTTAGCCAAGAGGTCTCGCCGACGAGCATGTCTCGCCGAAGGAAAGCAGCATCGCCGAAGGGAAGCGCAATCAGCAAGAGGTCTCATCGATAACAAAAGGTCATGCCGACATACCTTGTGTTTTCGGTGTAATGCGAGTGAGTTCGGGAAGATGTCCCGCCGATAGATGGTCACCCCGACGGGATCCCAGTTCGCCAAAGGAGGGTCAAGTCGCCAAGATGTCTTGGCGACTGGCCAAGGCTTCGCCGAGAGAAAGTGATATCAACGTAATGTCTCGCCGAGGGCTCCAGTGTCTCATCGAAGGGATGTTTGGGGTCGGGGAGATGAAGGATTCACCAAGATGTCTCGGCGAAGGCATGAAGTCTTGCCGAAAGTGAGGGGTATCAGTGTAGCGTTGTGCTTTCGGTAAGATCTCTCACCGACACTTGGGGGTCTTGCCGATAGATAGCAATGCACTCGGCAAGAAATGGTGGTTTCGGCGAGAGGTCACGCCGAATAGAGTGAGCTCAGGGATGTGATTTGTATTCGCTAAGAGGTCTCACCGACTAGCAGAAGGCGCCCGACCGTCGGAGTGATGTCTTACCGACATGGAGTGGTCTCAGCGATGAAAAATGATATCGGTATGACTAATGAAGCCTGTTGTAACCTCTCGCCGATGAATGTTTCTCTTGCCGAAGTGAAATGAAGTGAGCCCTCGCCAAAGCAAGGTGCCTTCGGCACAACCTCTTTCCGTTAAAGCGATGTCCTACCGACAGGAAACCAATGGAAGTCTCCCCGACCCAAGGAAGTCTCGCCGACTTTGGAGCATAGTGGTAGGATAATGAAGCTTTGGTGAGAAGTCTCACCGACACACGAATGTCTCGCCGAGGGATGAAGAGTCCGACGATGGGTTGAAGTGAGCTCGGAGAATGAAAAGGAGGTCAGTGAGATGTCTCACTGATCAAGCAGGTTCTGGCCGAAGTGAAATTGGAGCTCGCTAAGAGGTTGAAGGCCTCGCCGTAACGTCCTGCCAACCCGAAGGGGTCTTGCCGATATGAAATGAACTCAGGGTGGCTCGTTGTGATGTCTCCCTGACTGATGTTGGTCCTACCAATAGCGATGGTTTTGCCATAAGGTCTCAGCGATGAATAGGTCTTGCCGATAAATGGGACCCTTTGGTGTAATAATTCCAAGTCAGGGAGAGGTCTCCCCGACCCGATGATCTCTCTCCGATATATTTTGTGCTCGCCCAAGGATGCAAGGGATCGGCGTAAGGTCTTGTCGACCCAAATGTCTCCCCGACTGAAGAGAAGCAGACTCATCGCCGAAAGAATAAAAATCCCAAATGGAGGTCTCGCCGACGGCTTAGTGTCTCATCGAAAGGAATGAACGGAGCTCGGAGTAATTGAATTGAGCTCGCTGAAAGGTCTTATCGACCCAGTAGAGTCTTGCCGATGCCTGTTCACAAGTAGATATCGGGGAGACTCCGGCCTGAATGATTTACATCTCTACGATGTCTCCCCGACAGGCGATCATCCTATCGAAGCGGTCTCGAGCTCACCGAAGGATTTTACGTCTCGCTAAGACGTTTGGCTGACATACACAGATGCAATCTCAACAAAATGAAGTGAGCTCGGAGCAAGAGAAAGGAGATTGACAAGACTCTTAGAGCTCGCTATGACTCTTGCCAATGATAGTGAGTTACGCCGATGGCTGCAGAGAAGCATAATCGCATCAGGGAGACACGATTAAGTGTCTCACCGACATGCGATTCTGGTGATGAGCTTGTGACTGCCCGAGACAACTTGTGTGGCAATTTGACCAGAAGAAGAAGAAGATCAATAGGTCGAAAGACAACGTGTATATGTTATAAGCCCAGGAGCATTCAAGGAGCTTGACAGGGAGGTTAGAAAGGAGACACGAGACCAGGAAATGAATGTGGTAGTTGAGAAAGATCTGAAGAAGACCACTCGTGGAAGCGACTTTTCACACCGACATGGACAGCAAGGGATTCAATCGAACACAACATTAACTACTTGAAAAGATCTGAGGATAGATCTTTCTGAGCCCGATATTTTTTGTAAGCCCTAAGGGGGCTGACACAGTCCGTATGTAAGGCATTTTTTGCCTTTCTGTAGGTAGTTTTTAGATAATGCATCCAGAAGAGTTAGTGATTTTTAGCTATCCTTCCTCAACTGATGTATGTTTGGTAACTCAATTGGAATTTAGAATGCAACGCAGAGTTTACCTTGGAAGCTAGTTGTGCATGTTTGTACTGTTCTCATTTCTGTATCTTTCTCTTGATTATGCAAGTCTTTAACTGTGTTTTTTATAATTCTGCACTTATATCTTAGAGCTGTGAAATTAATCTTTCCTTCCTGAGATGTGTATGTAGATCAAACCTGTTAAGATGAATGCATAAGTCTAAAAGAAGTTGTGTTGAGCACATAAAACATTTGCAATTAGGTTTCCCAGTGTATGTCCATCCTTTTTTCTTTTTCATAATTCCTCATCATTTCGGTGTATCACCTTAGATTTTAATCTTTATTTCATGTATTCCTTCTTCCTTTTCCTCCACAACAATCAGTAGTTAGGTGACACCAAAGGAAGCCGGCCTTCTCCGGAGGTTCACTCCAATCTCAGGTGACCCACAGCCTTGGAGTGATCCAATGTTTCACTAGAAAGCTCAGTTTTACAACTTTGCATAGAGTGCATTTCTAGGTGACAACAGTGCCAACGCTCCTAAGGGTGCAGATCAGCAAGAAGAAGAAGGTGAAACAGAGACAGACATTCACCTTGATCGTGCACTTGAGGCGGCCTTTGAGGATGAAACGGAACCTGACATTCGGGGTTTTGAGGAGGATAACCAGTGTATGGAGACAAATGAGCCTCAGCCAAATATTGCTCAAGAGGAAGTTCGTGAAGTGGAGGCAACGGAAGAACAACCCCTCATTGTTTATGGTGCCCCGCAAAATGTTCCAAATTGGCTCTCACACGCAATCAGGAGAGATCAAGAAGATGACACCGACCCGGCGATAGAGATGGAAGAGCTCTTGAATAGAACAAGCGTGACACCTAAAAGGAAGAGGGCCAGAAAATATTCCCGGATGGAAACAAATGAGGCTGGGTCGCGCACTTTCCATGCTGCCATTCCAAGGGAAGACTATGACTTAGATGACGTGATGCCAAAGAATTAAACAGTCACTGCGATCGAATTAGGGCGTCCCTCCGGAACACAAGTAGTTGAGGAGGCTGAAAATTCCTTTCACGCTTTGAAGGATAGGCTGGTGCGAAAGGAGGAAAAGTATAAGAGATTGAAGAAAGAGCATAGGGAATTGGTCGGATATGTTCAACATCTGGCGCGTTCGTGTGCTCAAGAGAACCCAGTAGTGGAACTTCCACCTGAGCTGCCACAGGAGTCAATTAGTGGGCTCGAAGAAGTGAAGAGGGCTATTTAGGAAGGAGATAAGTGGATAGGCGGTGTCCGCACTGAGGCGGAGAAATTCATGGCTGATCTTGTCTCCTTTTTTCAGAGTGCTTCTGGTATCCTCTCACGCTTGAAGGACGTCAGGCAGGCTTGGGGTGACACTCATATATTCCAGGACAAAACCATTCCTCGCCTCGCTACTCTGATGCACGTACCCACGCAAACTTTGGTCAATGAAGGGGTGATCCAGGCTAGGGACAGATATGATTTTCTTGGGTGGCATTCGGCTGCATTCACTGGCAAGGGCTTCTTCGACATGGCAACAACGGAGTCATCTAAAATCAGAAAGGCAATGAGAAATATTTATGAGGGCATCCTCAATACATTGGATGCGTTGTTCGCCAAGAGACTAACTCCTGAAGAAGTGGAAGTGGACAGATTGAAGGCAAGGTTGCAGCCTTTCTTCTCTGAGATGAGGATGTTTTCTCAACTTGACTTTGAGAACATCTCTACATTTTCAGCTATTATTCAGAGCACGCAGGAGTCTATTGAGACTTGGAGAAAGTCTTGTGATCGGCAGGAGCAGATGGTGGCTATTCTTGAATATCAGCTCAACCTTACTCCGGCAATTTCTGAGGAGGAAGTTGATTTAGTGCTGGCCGGCTTCGTAGCTTACGCGGTCAGAGAGAAGGGCAATGGAAATAAAGTCATGGACGAGAATCTTCTGGAGGGATAGTGGGCATTAATTGCCCATAGTGGTAAAGGAGGAATCTGCTATTTTTGAGATCATTAATGACGCCACTCCTCCAACTTCTGGCGGTTTTTAGGGTTAAGCTTTTCTAGGGCTGAGGTGGCTCGATCTGAGCCATCCATTGTAATTTGATCTGGACCATTCGTTGAGATTGGCCAGCTATATAAAGGGGAGTCCCCTCCTTTGTACACTTGTTAGTAAGTTAGAGAGATATATGTTAAATCAGACTAGAGAGTAGACATTTTGAGATAGTTGGAGTTAGAATAGTTTCATTGCATCATTTGGAGGAGAAGGGGAATTTTCCCTTAGAGAATTTTGTAAGAAATTGTCATGAAGGCTATCATAATAAAAGAATTTCATTGATGGTGAACTCCACTTTTGTCATGAATAGTTTGTGAGGTTTCTTCGTCCTTCGACTTCAAGTAGGATTGAAATTAGAGTAATTTTCATGCAAGTAGTTAATTATGGGTGGTTGTGTTTGATTTAAGTGAGCTTTATTAATCCATACCACTAACAGACTTGCTGATGGTAAGTTTGTCCTGCGTGGTCAACTGGAATCTTTTTTAAGTTTAACTTCGGTCAAGATTCATGTGTATGTATGCATCGTTTTGATGGTATTTGCATTGTTGGATCGTGATTTGAACATCTTTCGGCTCCCTTGAAGATTGCACCAACCTTGTCGAAGCTGTCCAATAGGAGGCAAGGCAACGTTTGGTTGAAGTTCATTGAAGTCAAGCACAATACCTCTTGCATTTAGCCTAGGACTTAATTTTCTAAATCTTTGCAGCCATTCAATTCTGCATAATTCTGGTTAGTTTTAAAAAAGTTAAACATCAACGCCAAATCATTCGCACGAAATCCCCTTCAAATCTTTAACTTGTTGTCAACTGCAAACCTTTTGAACGATTGTGTAAGTCCCCTTGTAAAAAAAATAGCAAATCACAACGAACCTACTAAGGGTATTCCAAAGCTTTTCGGAACCTTGGAGTTGAACATGAGATCTTACTAGCAATCTTAGCGCATGGAATACTTTGATCAAGAGAGAATGGAGTAGCATTCGGACTATTTTGTTCTGTTGATTGGTGCGGTCACAAAAATCACATCAACAGATAGCTTGACTGAAACTGACGAGGCGATCTTGGAGGTTGCGTTGACAAATCTTATCATTCAGAGCTTCAAAACCTTGGGCGCCCTTCTTCTCCAGGGGCGCCCATCTTGACCAGACTTAGAATATTTTTTGTTTCTTCATCAACTCTTCTTCTACAAATGGTCCTATTAGATCTAGAGATCTGGGCATTGGATTGACTGATGGTTGGGCTTGTCGCGAAGCTGAGGAGATTCCACGAGGGGTCTTTTAGGAGAAATTTTGTCAGAAAGTTGAATCTAAGGCACCAAAAACTTGGGCACCCCTAGCAAGCTGGGGCACCCAACTTCACCAGAGTTAGAATATTTTTATTAGATTTTATTTTCAAATTCAAACCTTCATTCTATACCTTCACCTCGATCTGGATTTGCTGGAAAATGGCAAGTCAGATGCTCTGACGAAGACACCTGTTGCGAAGCTATCTGAATTCCGGAGAGATTGAGCACATTTGCAAACCTTAACTGCTAAATTAGGCCCCTCAAAAAGCTGGGTGCCCCTAGGCACCAAGGGCACTAAAAATTCCCAGACTTAGAAACTTTTTAAACATTTTCATGATTTTCATTTTGTCTTCTGTTTGAAACTTCCCTATTTGACCCTGAATTCTAAGTGACTGGATGATTTATTGACTGCACTGTCGGACTCAATGCAAAGCTTAGAGGATTCTGAACAACTTTGCTTGGGAGCTCAAACCCTAATTCCATCATTTGATGCCCTAAAAAGATGGGCGCCTATTTCATTTTGGGACGCCCATGTCAAGTAGACTTAGTCAAATTTTCACAGTTTTCACCTTCTTTCCTCATTCATCGTGCATGCTCATCACCTCACCTTTTGTTTAACGCTTGAGTGTTGAATCTGATGCTTGGCAGCTGATTGACCTCCATTGATGACTTCGGAGCTCCTGAAATCCTTCTAAAAAAGCAGAATAGACCCACTAGGGAAAAACTAATCTTTTTGAGATTCTAACTGCACCAGCCTAATGTGGAAGTATTTTGAGCCAATCAAAATTAGTTTGGACCCTGACGGGACAAAATTTCTATTTTTAGAAAATTTTGCTAGTATCTGTTTCAAAAGAAACCCAAAAAAACCCATAAAAAGTTACTATTTTTAGAAAAATTTCCAAAAAAGTAAGGATGAAAAACTGAGATTTGGGTTTTGTCAATTAGGTCACCTGAGCAGACCCAGATTGTTAGATTTTGGAAATTTTGAATTTTTACCCCTCATGCAAGACATGCACACCCAAATTTTGACCTTTTTGATAGATTTGACAAGACTTTTACTCATTTCTTCAAAATGTCTAAGTGTAACAAAATTTTTAATTTTGGGGTACAACATACGGTTGGTGCTATCAGGGATGCTGCTATCCCTCAGAAAGGATAAAATTTGTTTGAGTATGGATACAGAAGGAGCCAATCAGATAGAACTATCTCAAACTTATGATGTATGGATTCGGGGAAGTTGGTTGTCCCCAATGTCTTTGTAAATGTTGACCTTATCAAGGCTATTGCCAAAAGGTATGATGCAGATAACAAAATTATCAGGAACAGGTATAGAGGTTTTTTTTTACACCTGAACAAACTTTATATCACTAAGGTTTTCAACCTTAATGTCACAACTAATGTGCCATTGACTTTGGTGCACTTAATAGAGAATTTTCCCAAGAAAAGTACAGTTATAGGGTTATGTGGTTACCACAACATAGAAGAAGAGATTCAGAACGAAAAAATACTCAGATTCACAAAGGATGAAGTTGAGTCTATCAACTATTACATCTTTGAGGAATATTTTGTCAACACATACTATGATTTGTGTCAAGTCTTGGCTAAGGATTGTAAAGTTCAGATGCTAGTATATATGATGATGCTTACTGTTGATGTGCAGCACAGGGATTTAAATAGGGGATTTGACTGTGCATCTCACATTGCTGAAGGTATGCATTCATAGTTGAAATCCATTTCAAATAAATATTTTTCAATCCATTTCAGATGGTACTCCTTGCTCTATCATTTGACCCTGCACAGTGGAAGAAGCATTTGGAGTGATTCCATGAAATTGAGGATGATAAATGATGAAGGGATCCAAATTCCTATCCAAACATGGACACACATATGGGATGTGCACTACCAAACTGCTAGCTATGTTTCCTTTGAGGAATTTTTCATGTAGGTAGTCCTCAAGAATTTAGGGTTCCCAAATGCCCAAAGGCTCTCAGATAATGTGATGAAATTTTTTAGGCCTAAAGAAAGAGACCTAGAGAAAGGAATTGATCATAATTGGGGTGATTGGTATCTGCATTCCAATACCACAGTTATCAGAATTTATGGATTCCCTATATAGCCACACATCCTTCCAAGGTTTGTGCCAGACAAAATTTCCTTTTTAGAAATAATGTGGAAATTAAATGAAACTAATAAGTTTCATTTGACAATTAGCAAGAAAGGTTCTATCATGCCACCTACCATGTTCTTTTCAAACTTTGAGGTCACTTCTAAAGAAGGATTGGATGTATTGCCTTCTCTATTGCAGACTTCTAGAATGAAATTAGACATCCTTAGGAATTGTGACCTAGAACACTACATTGACCAAGTCAAATTGGATGTTAACAGGTCCGATTATTATCACAAGTTTAATATAATTGAGGATGTAATAATTAATTGCAACATAGATGATGAGGTGAAGATGATGAAAGAGAAGTGGGCCAAAATACATAGGGTGGAGAAAAAAATAAAAATGCCAATCCATCATATCAAGGAGCATGTGCTAAATTAAGGATCCATTTACAAGGCTTTAGACTATGCTGAAAAAATATGATGATATTGTGGGTGGTGCACCCATACCAGTGATAATGCCTATAGTTGTTGAGAAGAGGCCAAGAGAAGAAGAGGTTGAACATTTTGTTCAAAAAGATGCAATGTGTGCAACTTCAAATGCACCACCAAAGGCACCTCAAGTTAGACTAAGTGGCGTACAACCTTTGGTAGACTATTCCATTGGAGTTGAGGATGTAGCTAAGAATGTTCTTGAAGAGAATGAAGTGAACCAAAAAATTTCTTCTCCTCAAAAAACCCCATTAGATGAGCCACCCCAAAATAGAATGATGATTGACTTAAGGAGTGGGCATGATGTAATAAATGATGTTAGGGCTCTAGCTTGCAATCAATTCATGTCAGATGATGATTTTTTGAAATCCAAGGAATTCAAATATTTCTTGATAAAGAATAAGTTAGATAAGTTCATTGCAGAATTGAATAAGAGGAAAGGAGAATCCATCAAAGAGGAAATAAAAAATATAACCAAAGAAGTAATGGAAAAGGTGGACTTCAAGTTGAAGAACATTTCCCTTGATGAGGGGAGACAAATTTTCAAGGATGGTGTGTGTCAACTATTGCCCAATTGGGATATATCCTCTACTATTACATTGGATACAATAAGAAGACAAGAGGCTGGAGTAGAAGTTCTAACATCAAATGAGCAAGCTGAAGACTTATACTTTGGATCAGGTTTCAACGCCAAGTATGAAACCTTGGCTATCTGGTCAGTTGCTCAAAATAACAATAAGCCTCAAGTAGATGTCTCTTGATTATAGTTTGACCACACTATTTAAGGGTGATTAAACTTTGGTGGTTATGTGTCAATGTATTTATATATACTTTTGTATATTTTTTAATGAATCAATTACATATGGAGTTTACCACATATATGCTTTTTCTTCTTCTTCCTCTTTCATTGATCCTAAGAATGTGTCTTTATAGTGCCTATTCTAGATTAGTCATTTTGGTTGCCAATAAGGATTTTCATATGTAGGTTTATAAGGGAACTACCTATTTAAAATTATTCTAGATGCCAATTAAGGATTTCTTTTGTCACAAGATTCTTGGTTTAAATTTCAATGGCCACAAACAAGGTTGGTAATAGGATTGGTCTTTAAAAGGCATTCTTGATTCTTGGGTAGCTTTCCTAGTAATGTGCCATTTGAATAGGAGTTTTGTTGTGACCTTTTCACACATCGCCCCATTGCAAATGGGGACCCCCTAATTTTAGCTTCATTTCGGGTCTTTTGGCTTGATTTTGGTTGGTTTTCCTGTTGTCTCTCTCTCGTTTTGTCTATCTTTCTACAGATGTGCCCGTCTTTGAACGTAAATTGAGTTTTTGGCCAAGTCTGAGAATTAGGGTTTGTATTTTTCTAGCCAAGTTGAAGTCAAATGGATTAAGCAAATTGAAATTTGAAACTAGCATTGTTGTTAGCGTGCTTCCAGCAGGTCCCCAGCAAAATTTCAGTGAATTCCACAACTTACTATTTTTAGTAAGTCCCAGATTTGGGGCATTTGCTCAGCACTTTTTGAAGTTCTCTCAGTCACACTGCATCCAGGACACGTCAAGTTATTCGTCTGCAAGTTTTGAGCTGAAACAAACAACTTTCTATTTTTAGCAAGTTCACCTTTAAGAGCTGATTTTAGGGTTTACATGCGAATATTTTCAGTGCATATCTGGAGATTATTTCTGGGTTTTCTAAGACCTACGCAACGATATAACATGCAAGATGAGATGGCAACTTTCAGCACTCAGCCTTCAGAGGCTATTTTTAGGGTTTGCATGTCAAAGTTTTCAGTGCATGTCTAGAGATCCTTTCTGGGTTTTTCGAGACCTTCGCAGTGATATAGCATGCAAAATGAGATGATGACTTTCAATTACTCGAGCTTCAGTGGCTATTTTTAGGGTTTTCATGTCAGAGTTTTCAACGCATGTCTGGATATTCCTTGTGGGTTTTTTGAGACCTTCGCAGTGGTATAACATGCAAATCAGGATCAGGACATTTTTGCAGAGCTGTCTTCGGAGGCTATTTTTAGGGTTTGCATGCAGGACTTTTCAACGCATGTCAAGTTATTCCTTATGGGTTTTTCAAGAGCTATGCAGAGATGTGACATGCAAGCGAAGATGATCACTTTTTTGGGAACTTACTATTTTTAGCAGGTCCATTCCGGCAGCTGCCCAGCACATCAGTATCACAAACAGAGCAAAGTGCAACAAAAACGGATTCAAACGGAGGTCATTTGATAGACATGCAAGTCAAGTTAGGGTTTCCATCTTCAGGACCCAAAATGAGGGGTAAAATGCCAGAATCAGAGCACTTACTATTTATAGTAAGGCACTCCAGAAATAGGCTATAAATAGTAAGTCAACATCAGGCGCCAGTGTGAACGGGCAAGTCTACTGATGAGGGTCACAACATTCAAATTTCAAGTCAAACGGAGTTGTGGAAGTCTCGAAATCAAGCAGTTGCTATAAATAGTAAACCACCTTCAGAAATATGCCATAAATGGCAAGTCAGCTCGGGACGGCAGTGTGAACAGATCAATTAGGTCATAAAGATCTTGTGGCACGAATTCCAAATCAATCCAAGCTTTAGAAGAGGGAAAACCTAGAACTTACTATATATAGTAAGGCATGAGCTGGCAGAAAGATGAAAAACGCCGAAGTCTAAAGAACTTCCTGCTTTCCCCCTCAAATGCGCCCAAGATGAAACTGGTAGGAGGATAAAAAATTCTAAGTCTAAAGTTTGTCCTGTAGGAGCCCCAAAATGCGCCCTGTCTTGAGCTGGCAAAAGGTTGAAAATTGTATAAGGTAAAGTTTATCTTGCTTGACCCCCTAAATGCACCCTCAAGTTGGCAAGAAGCTGAGGAAAAATTCTAAGTCTAGAGTTAAGTCCACCTCCACCCCTCAAATGCGCCCTGACTTACTCAGCTAGTGATGGAAATTTTCTAAGTGTTGAAGTTAAGTCCACCTCTACGCCCTAAATGGGCCCATCTCCAACATGAGCTTCGAAAAAATTTCTAAGGCAAGTTTGAATTCCTCCTAGACATGCTAAATGCACCCATCTCAAGGAGGTAGCTTCAAAATCTTCTAAGTATTGCTAAATGGCAGGAAGCCCATCAAAATGCGCCCAAGCTTGTGAAGGGGCATGGAAAAGTTTCTAAGTATGCAAAAAATGGAAGCTCCACTAGTAAAATGCGCCCAACTACAAGGAAGCTCAAGAAAAAAAGTTAAGTGTGAAACTTCCTGCTCACCCTCCTAAATGCGCCCAACCTTGAGGAGATAGCATGAGAAATTTACTAAGTCTTTCAAACTTGAAGCACATCCCCTTGAATGCACCTAGGATGGGAGATAGAGCGAAAATTCCACTAAGTGTATTAAATTTGAAGCTCCCTACTCTATGTGCGCCCTTGCAAGCTTGAAGAGAGTTGAAAATTTTTCTAAGTATGTAAAACTTGAAGCAAGCCCCTTCAGATGCACCTTACCTTGCATGGATACATGAAAATTTTTCTAAGTAATACAAACTTGAGCTCAACCCCTCATATGCACCTGGGTTAAAGAGAAGTTGGTGGCATCAAGAATTTGACTAAGGCATAAAAATTGGAAGCTCTAGCATCAAAATGCGCCCTAAGAAGAAGAGATGGTGATTAAAATATTCTAAATCATGAAAATTTGAAGTAGGCACCCCTATATGCGCCCAACTTTAGAGGAGTCAAAAAATTTTCTAAGTATCCAAAACTTGAAGTATGACCCCCTATATGCGCCTTGACTTGTAGGAGGTGAGTTGAAAATATTCTAAGGGTTGCACACTGAAAGTAACACCCAGCAAATGTGCCTTAGCTAAAGGGTCACTTGAAAAATATTCTAAGTGTGGAAAGTTGAAAGCTCACTATGCTGAATGCGCCCTAGCCTTGACTGGAAGGCAAAATTTAATAAGTGTTGAAAATGTGAAGCTCAGCTAGTCATATGCGCCCAAGCAAGGAAGAAAGATAGAAAAAAAAATTCCAAGTATTGAAAATTGAAAGTAGCACCTAGCAAATGCACCCTTGGTTTGGAGAAGAAATTTGAAATTTTTCTAAGTGTTGAAATTTATTCCACCTCTAGAGAAATACGCCTAAGCTTGACAGGGGATGATGAAATTTGTTAAGGCATGGATAAAATTGGCAAGGATGAGTCAGAATACTCCAGCTTCATGAGATTGAAGAAGATTTTCAAGGCCAAGCAAGAAAATACGCCCAAAGATGAAGAACGAGAATAAATTTGATGGAAAAATATTTTTCTAAGGTATAAAAATTCAAAAATTAAATGTACCCCTTCGTTTGTAGACCCATGAATTTGATGCTTTCTGAAGGGAATTTTCTTCTGGGTACTGGACATATTCAACAAGGAATTGATTTTAAACTCTTCCACACCTCGCCGGAGACTTTAAGATGAAGATTTTTGATGAGCACCTGATTGATGAATTTCCTAAGGGAAATAAAAAATTTCTAAGGCAAAGGAATAAAATATGAAAATGCCTAAGTCTGTTATCACCAGAAGAATAAGTTATGTTGAAAAATGTTGATGAGGTGAAACACGCTCACAAGCAGGAAATATAATTTGTCTCGGGCACGAAGAATTTGTAGATAAAGTGAAACTCAAATTTCCAAATGCACCCTCAGGGGGGAGAAATTTCTAAGGAACAAACTCCAGACGTAGGTCCCTAAATGCATAGGTGTTGAAAGGCTATGAAGAAGGCAAAGTTTGCTAGAGAAAAGGATCCAAGGATCACTTAGACCTTGGAGATCAAAGCGTGAAAATCAGGTAAGTGAGGTGAATTTATATTATGAAGTGTGTTGATGCTCTTCTCCTTGCTTCTTTTGCAGGGTGAACACCGAGGCCAAGGCATGATGGATTGGGGAGATGAAGCGAGTACTTGGAGGAAATGGCTAAGTGTTGAGACTTAGTATGTGCCCAACTCAAGTGGCAAAGAAGAAATGTTTGAGTTCAAGTCTAGAGAATCCTTCCAAGCTTAGGATGGAGGGAAAGATGGAACCCAAGCGTTAATGGTCACCATCAAGTACTTCAAAGTTGAAGAACGACATCACGAAGGAGGAAAATCACCATCAAATAGGTTAAAAGGTTACATCCTTGGAGTCAGATCGAGAATGTGCCTGCCATACCCTTTCAAGAGGTTAAAGCCACAATGATCAGACTCATCTAGTTTGCAGTCAGGAAGAAGAACAGTGTGAACACGTTTAAAAATAGGAATCTTCTAGAGGATGGTGGACATTAATTGTTCATTTATTACTCCACTCCTCTTTTTAGGGTTAGGGCTGAGGTGGCACAATTTGGGCCATCCATCTGATTGTAATATGAGTCGTCCATTGGACTTGGCCAACTATAAAAGGGGCATCCCGCCTCATTTGTACCTCATTAGATTAGATTAGCTCGTAGATAGGAAGATAGAGAGACAGCTTAGAAGTAGCATAGTGTAGATTGATAGTGTAGTTTGGAGAAGGAAAGTTTTTCCTTTGAAAACTTTGTAAGAAATTGTTGTGAACACTCTCAATAAAAAGAGCTTTCATTGATGATGAATTTCATCTTTTGTTGTGAGTAGCTAGCAAGGTTTCTTCGCCCTTCTGATTCAAATAGTAGTTTGAAGTATAATAAATTTCATTTCATGCAAGTAGATAGTAATAATGGAATATGGTGTTTGATCTAAGCAAGCTTCGCTTATCCATACCACTAGCGGACCCATTGACGGTGTGTTCGCCTTGCGTGGTCAACTGGAAACATTGTGGACCTAACTTCAATCACAGTTTGAATGATGGTATGCATTGTCGTGATGGTAGCTTCATGTCAAGTGGTGGTTTGAATATCTTTAATCATCTCCCCTGAAGATTGCACCGACTCTGTGGAAGCTATCTGGTGCGAGCCAAAGCGAAGTTCGGTTGAAGTTTTCTGAAGTTGAGCTCCATATCCTGCACTTAGACTAAAATTTAGACTCTCTAAACCCTGCAACCATTTACATTCCGCACATTTCTGGTTAGTATAGGAAAACCCACGCTTCGTTGGTAAATCTTTCGAATTGTGAAAATTCCTTTCTCTGCTATTGAAAAATTTCGTAAGTCCCCTTGAAATACCAGCAAATCACATCGAGCCGAATGAAACTATTCGCTGCATGAAGGAACCTTGGAGTTGAATGCACGAACTCTCTCGCAATCTTAGCATGTTGGATACTTTGATCAAGAGAGAATAGGGTAGTCGTTGGCGACTTTATTCTGTGTTGGTGCAATCACAAAAATCACATCAACAAGTTCCTCAATTTTAATCCAACCTCATAAGACATTGGTTTTTCACAAAATTAGTCAACATCAACAAACTTCTCCAAAAGATAATACAAATTTTATAATTTCTCATTTGCAGAGGCTCACCAAATGCATTGCATTGGAAATAATTGAAGTAGCATTCTCTCTCAAATATTGGAAAGGGAATGCACATAGTTACTAGGAGATGGGCACTGGTCTTGGTACGAGAAATAGGGACCGGTACCGGTATGCCATTTTGAAAAAAGGTTGGAGATGAGTACTTGGAGATGGCTACATATATATATGTGTGTGTGTGTGTGTATCTTTAAATAATATTGAATACTAAAATGCTTAAAATTAAAAATAAAACTAACATTTTAAAATATTGAAATTGATTAATTATATTGATATTTAGTAATCATCATGATAGAAAAAAATTTTGAAACCATGATCACCTTGTAGATGACTGTATTTTCAATCAATTGAAAGAAATTCAATGGATGTACACATCTTTAGCCTTATTATTGTTTCATTTCATATTCTTACCTCTTTGGGATTTAATAAGGAAAATTTTTACCACCAAAAAATCTTGTAAATTTTTATAAAAAAATTGAAAATTACAAGTCTATTAGTGTATTTGTTTATTTCCTTTAACTTTTATCAACAACATATTAGCACTTAAAAAATCCAATGTAATCTATGTGATATATCTAAGAAACCTCTATTAGAAGTTTCCTCATTTTCAAGGGATGCTTATAGAGATACAGAGAAACTTCATATGAAGTATCCTAATGTTTGGAGATGTCCACATAGGTCTTTGAGATGGGGACATGTTTTCAGTATGAGAGATGAGTACCAAGGGTCAAGGTACGAGTCTCCTAGTAACTATGTGAATACATTTTTAAGATATTGTCCTATAACTGTTTTGATGAAAAAGGGATCCTAAGTCCAATGCAAAGAACTTAGGATCAATTTGGCCTTTTTCAAAAGAACATTACGATGCAAATTCACAAGGTGAATAGATTGACTTTCAACCATGAAGGTGAGTCAATCAAACCTAGATCTGCATCTTTGTGGTGGTTGGAATTGGAATTGATGTTCCTAGATCAACCTAATTAAACTATGTGACCTAATATGAAAATGCAAGATTTCGATGATCAAAAAACGATAACAGAAGTTTGTAGGCAGATTTGAGAAGGGTAGGATTCTGTGCACCTTTCTTGTGAATTCAGAGACAGTCTAAATAGGAGGACAGTGTTTCCCTATGGTGACAATGTCCTTGTAGGGGTATTCTGGATCTGTTTTCACAGTCCTTTGATGTCGAATTTGAGATTCCCAATTCCACCTGCAAATTTGTCAGATCACTGTCGGATAATTCTGTGAGTTTCCATGGCTTGACAAGGTGTAGGGATTGAATGCAACAACAAATAATGAATCCTTAATCTTTCTTCAATCTTCTCCAAACTTGAAATCTACACATTCAAAAAGAGAAGAAATTTTTTTCCATTTAGGGGCTTGCCTTAGTCAAACCCCGTGTTCCACAATGGCAATGCCAATGATAGGAAGGAATGATGAATCAACAAAGTGTTGCAACTCACCACCCTTTTATGGCTTCCTTGAAGGACTGAATTCATGCACATCACCTCAAGGTCTCGGATCTTGCTTGAATTACTTGAATTGCTTGAAGACCTACAAAAGGGTTAGCCTTCACAAACAATGATAACATATATGAACTCACATAAGATTTGACATGATGCTTGGATCTTGAATTGCTGCAATAAAGCTTTGAAATGCTGCTCTTGACTTGCTTGATAGTGCTCTTGATAATAATTGATCATAAGTTTTCCAATAGTTTTCTAGATAGATTTCAATATTCAATTTCCCGTAAATTGGATCCCGATAGCCGACATTTGCAACTTGAATTGGAAATGATAAAATTTCGACACGACATATTCAAATTTGGGACCAAGAAAAATAGGGGGACACTATCACCATAGGGCAACACTGCCCTTGCCTTATTTTCTAGAAAATAAGGTGCCAGGGGCAAAATATCAAATGAATGCATTTGTTTTGTGCTTACAATTTCTCAGAAATTGTTAAAAATAGGCCCTAGAATGCATAATTTGGGAAATTAGGTGATTAATCAGGTCCAATAAACTAAGGGGAGCAAAACATAGGGTGAAATTGTCAAGGGTGACAATTTTTGATGCTACAATAACATAGTTCTTTGCAAGAGCTTTTGATAGATTACAATACAAGACTTAACAAAGGTAGTTAGTATGCATTTATTGAAGGCAAGAGAAGATGTGTTAATCTGGTATAAACATGAGGTAAGTGAGTAAAACTAAATTTGATAGTCTTGAATAAGTTTCTTAGGATGTTAGTTGTTGCAACACGATGAAAATAATGTCGACAAAAAATTGTGTAATATCAGCCTTGAGTTAATCATGCTAACCTTTATGAGTCACATTAACTCACTAACAACTCTTGAGGTTAATTTAAAATTAGTTAGTGCAGCTTAGGTACTTCTTGTTCCTAGATTGTCTAGTTGTTTAAAAATTTCAAGCAACAAGCACTACCATGATCATTATCGACATTATTCTTGTAGCTACCACCTTGAAGGAGACTCTAATGTGAGAAATTATTTCTTTGCACAATTGAATCAATTTTATGTAATTTTTATGGAGGTTGTTGAGGTTGGAATTATTCTTCTATGATATCCTCTTGAGGTAGATTGTAGTATAGTAAAGTCCTTTATTATCATAGGAGAAAGTTGCTCTAGTTCTATGGAGGATATTCAAGTTTTTTGAGAGAATTATCATTCTTTGGAAACAAGGTGATTTGGACTTACATGATTGCAACTGGTAGAACTTATATACATGATATGGAAGAAAAATTTATCAATACAAGATGGATGTCCTTGGTCATTTTCTTGTAGGTTGGAATGTGATGAAATAGATACAATTATGGGAGAATGAGCTAGTGACCAACATGTGATTGCTTGCTCTTTTTTTCCTTGGAGAATGGATTTCACATTGCCACATAAAACAAAGCATTACATCAATCTAACAAGGTAACAAGGAAGGTTCCTCCCTAAGAAACCTAGAAAAGCTAACATTTCTACCTATGACCCAATGGGCAAGTACTCAACCTCTTTAAGCACTTGAACAATATACCCAAAACCTTCCTAAAAAGTCTCATCTCCTCTAGCATGAGAGGGGGCAGGTCCTAATGAAGTGTAGGTCTTATGCTTGCATTTCCAAGAATCAACAATGGTCAGCTTAATATTTTGATTAATTGATGAATTTTTCTTTTGTGAATTTAGTTAAAAGCATAAGGAAATTCAAGAGTAGGCAATTCGTATCAACTATTTTTTTCTCATCTTTTGTAAGATTGTAGAGAGGCTCATCAATTTGTCTTGTTCTATTCTATTTAAGGAGAGGCATTTCCAGTACTTTTTGACAATGAATATTCTACATGAAGAAAACTTGAAAGAGGCCTCCTTTCCTTGAATAGTTTTAGTTCAATGAGTGGATTTTAAATAGATAATGATTTACAATGGAAATAAAAGCATGTATACATTTGAGAAAGAACTTATTATGGTTTTGAGATTGTGAGGATCAAGCCTCGAACATTGATTTATACTTAGTAGGCTGGCCCATGTTTAATTTTAGGATGTAGATAAATTATCTAGGAAGCAAACAAATGGAATGTTGGAGGGCCAACAATCTTGGTGACTCTAGATATACACCTAATTGTTGGATTATCCAACCCATGTAAGTACATGAAGTAGGTTTGAATGAAATTTTACAACCTCCACTTGAGCAATATAAGAACACAATAGAATATTGCATAAAATTTCTGGATTAGATTGTGTCTGAATTTTTGCATCAACGTTTTGAATCACACTCTGTGATTCATCATCAGGATAAGAGAGCAAAAGGATAAAAATGAATAGTTGCAGACCATGATTGGAATAAAAAGGGAGAGAGGAGGAGAAGGGGGGATCTAGACATAAAATTCAAGGAGACAACATGGACCAACTTGATGACAAGACCAAAGAGAAAAAAAGCAAACAAAGGAAGCAAGAAAGAACCAATTAAAAGACGAAAATCAATAAAAGGAAAAATAAACATACAACCAAAAAACATAAGCACAAATATACATAAAAACAAACAACCAAATACATCAAACCACAAACAAAATTAGAAAGGAAGTAATATAACATAATATGTATGTATGTATATACATACATCCAAGCATACATTTATATAAAAAATACAAAAAACAACCAAACATACTAACGAAAAACAAAAAACAAATATAAAACCAAAAATACATATAGACAATTATAAAAGAAGGTTTTTTTTTATATATATATATATATACAACCAAAAAATAGAAGAAAAAATAAACCCAAAAAACAACATACAAAAACCAACCGAATAAATCAAAACACATAAAAATAGAAAGGAAATATATATATATTGTTAAACAGGCGTAGGACAACTGAGAGGGGGGGGGGTGGGGGGTGAATCAGTTGTCACACAATTCAAACTTAAAACTCAACACTTATTAATTCCACAACCACACTATTCTGTTATTAAGTAGAAGCATGAAACACATATAACAGAAAGTAAATCAACACAATGAACACTAGATTTTTACATGGAAAACCCAATGAGGGAAAAACCAAGGTGAGGGTTAACTCACAATATAAAAGATTATAAAACAAAGGCTCACTGGCCAAAAGAGGACTCATTGTCCAAGTACAAAGACTCACTGCCTACAAAAGGGACTCACTGTCCATAAAAAGGACTCACTATCCAACAGAGAGGCGCACTGCTTACAGATACAAAAGAGAACAAAAAGATCCACCATAGCAATTAATGCGTATCCGCAGGGTTGCAGAAACCTTTAGCTCACTACCTTCAACACAATGAAGAACTGTTGTCTCAACTCACTCACACACACTTCTGCTCTTATGATTTGTGGCTCACTTTCATCACTTTGCATCGCACTATCATATAACTCTTCACAAATTGACTTGCTTTTATACCATTCTCAACCTTAGAAACTTTCTCCAAGGTTAGCTACAAAAACCTCATTTGATAAATTCAAATTAGGTCGGAAATTCAAAATTCCCACGGTGGAAAGGAATAAGAGTGGACCAATAAAAAAAATATTTTAAGATCAAAAATAATATCTCGAAACAACCACATGCTTCCTTAATTAAATTTTATTCTTTGAATGAAGTGTAAACACCAGGTCGGCCAAACCTAATGAAAACACAAATAAACATTTGAAGAACACAAAGATATACTGAGAGGGGGGGGTGAATTAGTATATCAACCAACTTTTACAAACTTTATCAACTTCAAACTCACACAAATCAACTATGCAATAATATCACAATATGAACAAGTTGACACCAAGATTTTACGTGGAAACCCTTACAGGATAAAACCACGGTACAAATAATGTACTTTATGAATTATATATGCTTTTACAAAGAATGTAGGCACCAACCTACTTGAATCACCAATTATGTAGTTTAGTAGGCATCAACCTACAAAGAGCACCAACCTTTAATTCTGATTTAATAGGCACCGACCTACAAGGAGCATCAACCCCTATTGCTGATTTAGTAGGCACCAACCTACAAGGAGCACCAACCCCTAATGTTCTGATTTAGTAGGCACCAACCTACAAGGAGGCTCCAACCCCTACTGCCAAGCACCAACTTAGCAAAGATAATAATGTTCCACCTTCAATGTTGCTTCTTCAACGGATGATGGACAATTCCATTCAAATATATTTCTTTCAAATCTGATCCAACATATGCACAACTTCTTTTCTCAAATCTGATTACAATTATGCTTAATTTCTTTCTTCAAATCTAATCCAAACTATGCTTCACAATTCCTTCATGAAATCTGCAAATATACTCCTTTCCTTCTTTGCTACAATTATTTTCTTGAATATGCTGTAAGTTGATCATAAACTAGCCACACAAATCTGATCACTTATATGGAAAAAACTCTCCTTCAAATCTGGTCATATATTCTTCAATAAATTTGCTCATAAAATCATCACAAAGTCTGCTCATAGATTTCTCTTAAGTTTTCTCATTCATCTCTTTTAAAAGACTTCTCCAATATGCTTCATAGGTCTTCTCTTATGTTCTACATCAGTTTTCCTTATAGTTCCTTCATACAATGCTCAGAAATTGACTACAATCTCATTCACTCAGATCTGCAACATGATCTTCATAAATCTGTCTTTTATCTCAACTTAACTCCTCTTTGTGATGTAAGATGCCTCTTTAAAGCTCACACAAATAATGCATACTTCTGCACCTCTTTTCACATAATCATTCTCACACATACTCAACACTTCTCCACTTGCCTTTATGTCTTCAATGATTCTATGAATGGATGCAAGCCTTTGAAATGGATACAACCATTTGAACAATCATGTTTTTTCACTAACAAATCTGCAAATAAAATTTTTAAACTTTGCTTTTAATTTGTTTGGTGTATATGATATTCTTCTATGTCTTTCACACCACACACTTCACATCCCTTCACACAATCCTCTCTTCACAAATCTGATCTATAAATTCACTTTAAAACTGCACTATCTTTCTTAACATTCAACTCTCAAATTTCATATACATTTGTCATATATGTATTTGCATTTGACCTTCATATATGGCAGCATATCTTCATCAATATGAATCTCAAATGGACTTCATATTTCTGCCCTTTAACCCTTTCTCAATCTGCTCTTATTCATATGATATTCATTACACACACACCACAAATGTTTCTATCATTTACCTCTTATACCTTTTCAATAGATATGTCCTTTGTAGATGGATATGTCTCTTTGTTTCTAAAATCCCTTCACAAACAAATTGCAGCCCTTCCCTTAACAAATTTTGTCCTCTAGTGATTTTGTCTTATTCACTTTTTGTCTTTTTATTAAAAAGCTGCCTTCTATCAACACTTAATCACTACTTTAACTTTTATTTGTTTTGTTGTTTATTACCCAACTTTATTTGCTGCTACCTTAGAATGATTGTTGTTTCATGTTTTAGACTCCACCTTCAGATTTGCATCCTAATTTTGTTTGTTGGCATAACAATTAACACCTCTGGAGTATAAGTTGGTACGGACAGCTATGCACACTACGCAATGAGTTCTCTTCAAATTAGGAGGGGAAGCTCCCTCGTTGTGCCAGACAAAAGTACCTGAAAAAGGGAAATAAACTAAACTATATCCTGTCTTTTTGTCTCAGCTGTAAGAGGTACAAGGCTTTCATGAAAACTATATACGTTGCAGCTAAGTATTTTCTGGTTTCGTAGATTACTAACTACAACTAAGCTAACTGCTTTAAATCTATCTAGTTTCCACAAGAAAACAGAGCATGAGGAAATGGAGTAGGAATGATTATCTAACGATAAACAAGTATAGATTCTCAACTTGAAGGCAAGGTTGCACATCTATCAGCTCAATCTAAACAAGTTTATTATTCACAAAACACCATACGATAAACAAGAACAGATTCTCAACTTGAAGGCAAGGTGGCACATCTATCAGCTCAATTTGAACAAGTTTATTGAACACAAAACAGAGTCGAACACAAAACAGAGTCGATTTAACTAAGAAAAGAATTCGCCATCATAATTGCATGAAACCCAAGTGGCATAACAATTCATCATAACAGTAAATACACATGAAAAGATGAATGAGCAATATTGAAGGCAAGGTAGGCACAGCGATATATTTCTCTCTCGCAAAAGTTATGTACAAATGAGCAAAAGCCTTATTTATAGACATCAAAAGTGTTGTGACCTTTTCACACATCGCCCCATCTGAAATGGGGACCCATAAATTTTTGCTCCATTCTGGTCTTTTGGCTTTGCTTTTTGTCTTTCTCTCTCTCGTTCTGCTTCTTTCCGCTTTCTGCTTTTCTGGGGACGTTCCCGTCAGCAAGCTTCAACGTAAGGTTCGACCAAGTCTGAAATTAGGGTTTCACGTTTTTAGGTCATATTGAGATCAATCTGAGTTGGTTTGTCGGCTTTTGAGCCTAGTAGAATTATTACCATGTTTTCAGCAAGCAACCCCTGAACTTTCACTGAATTTGCCATCTTTCTATTTTTAATAAGTGTCAGTTTAGGGTTGATTTTTGTAAGATTTTCACATTTTGGCAACTTCATTGCACTCAGAGCACTTCAGATTCACTTTTGACAAATTTTGAGCAGAAACTGACAACCTGCTATTTTTAGCAGTTCCGCATTCGGAGGCAATTTTCAGGGCTTAAACGCAGAGTTTTTCAACGCATGTCCGGAGATTCCTTGTGGGTTTTTCGAGACCTTCGCAGTGATGTGACATGCAAAGTATGATGATGACTTTCAGCATTCGGCCTTCGGAGGCCAATATCAGGGTTTGCATGCAGACATTTTCAGCGCATGTCGGCATTTTCTTTCTGGGTTTTCCAAGAGCTTCGCAACGATGTAACATGCGAATGGAGCTGACCACTTTTCGGAAACTTACTATTTTTAGCCAGTGCGTGCATGTTGAAGATTTTTCTGGGTTTTTCTGGGTTTTTCAAGATTTTTCGGGCAGTGTGACATGCAAGATCATCCGACAGCTGGTTGATCACTTTTCAGGCCGCTTTCTATTTTTAGCAGGTGTCACTTGAGCAGCAGCTCGACGCTTCAGAACTGCAAGCTGATCATCATGCAACTGAAACGACGTCAAACGGAGCTCATCTAAGCGACATGCATAAAATTAGGGTTTCGAGCTTCAGCGCTAAAAATGAGGAGTCAAAGGTCAGAATGTTCAAAACTGAAGTACCCATCACGATCAGCATCCTTTCGAGAGTCTGCTGGCAAAATTTGAAGGCAATCGGAGAACTTGCTATTTTTAGTAAGATATTCTCGGCGCAGGCTATAAATAGAAAGTTGATCTCGGCGTCAACGTACACGGGCAAGTTCACCAGCGATGGGCCCACTGTCCAAATTTCCAAGCAAACGGAGCAAGGAAGGCCTCAGAAACGGACACTTACTATAAATAGTAAGTCACCTCAGCAGTAGCTATAATTGGCAGGTCAGCAGTAAATCTCAGCAAATACAGGTCGAACATGTGATGAAAAGTCCATGGCGCGAATTTCAAAGCAAACAGAGTTACAGAGATTGAAGAATCAAGCATTTGCTATTTTTAGCAGGTTAATTAGGGTTTCCTAAAATCAAGGGCGGAACCCGACAGTCACACAGGATCAGCATCCGACGGCGATCACCATGTTTCGGGCATTCAATACGCAAAATTTGAAGACTTTCTGAGAAATTTCTATTTTTAGCAGGTTGCTAAAAATAGCAGGTACAAACAGATATCAGGCGTCAACAGAACAGGTTAGTCAAAGTTCAGAACAGGGTAAAAATTGGGCTTTCAGGAGTCAGAATCCAATCAATGGCGCGAAATTTCAGGAACTTTCTAAAAGTAGAAAGTCAAGGCGAGTTAGGGTTGACCACAGAAAATCAACTCAAATCTGGCAACAGGCATAAAATTGGCTAAATTGGATAAAATTTCAAATCCAGCATTAAGGCTCACTTTGAAGGCTGAGCAGAGGCGGAAAAATGGCTAAGTGTCGGAAACTTGACGGAGACCCTGCCAAATGCGCCCAAGGTCAAGAGGGTTGGGATGATGAAATTTTTCTAAGTGTCAAAATTGGATGTTGACCCTTGCAAAGCGCCCCTCTTGACAAAAATGAAAGCTTAGTATGCTAACACGCCTTAGTCACAAATGGAGGTTGACTATCCAATGCGCCCCTAACTTGATGCTTGACCCCTTGGATGCGCCCCTCTGTAGAATGATGAAAATTTCACTAAGTGTCTTAAAATGAACATAGACCCAGCTATATGCGCCCTTCTTTGGAGAACTTGAAGTTTTCACTAAGGCACAAATTGAAAGTGGAAGGTGTTAAATGCGCCTGGAGATGGCTTAAAATTGGCTAAGTCCCAAATGCGCCAAAGCCAAAAAGTGAAAGTTCATGCATCCATTTGCGCCTGGAAGGGGTTTTGAAAATAGCCAAGGTGAAATTAAAAGTTCAAGGCATCATATGCGCCTAGGGTGACAACAATGAAAGTTGGAGGTCCAAAATGCGCCCCTGTGTGTTAAAGTGAAAGTTAGGACACTTAAATGCGCCTAGTCAAGAGTGGATGCTTGGTAGTCTAAATGCGCCCAAGAAGATTGAAGATAAAATTTTCACTAAGGCAAGAAACTAAGCGGAGACCCTCTCATTTGCGCCCATGGGTAGAAATGGAAGTTAATGGTCTCAAATGCGCCTATGACCAAATTAAATGTTCCACCACTCAAATGCGCCTCAGTGCTAAAAAGTGAAAGCTCCAGCATCCATTTGCGCCTGGCATAAAGAGAAAGTTACGTGGTTCTTATGCGCCCAGAAACAAAAATGAAAGCTTAGTATGCTAAATGCGCCCAAGTGGTAAAAATGAAAGTTGACTAGGCAATATGCGCCCCCCTTTGGCAAAACTGGACGTAGACCCTCTTGAATGCGCCCCTGGTCATTGGAGAAAAACGTCTAAGTGCAAAAGTGAACGCTTGCTATATCAAATGCGCCTGGCATCAAAAAAAACTGAAAGTATAGGGCATTGTATGCGCCTCAGGCAAAATTGAAAGTTGAAGACACCAAATGCGCCTGGATCTCAAAATTTTGACTAAGTATCAAAACTGAAAGCTGGGGGTCCCAGATGCGCCCAAGTTAAAATTAAAAGTTCAAGGCATTAAATGCGCCTAAGATGTAAAATGAATGTTGACCTATCCATTTGCGCCTAATGTTGAAGGTGAAGAGTTAACTTTGAAAGTTGAATACACCCAGTCTTGAAATTGGAAGTTGCTAGCATAAGGTGCGCCTTGGTTGGAGAAGGAAGGCGTTGCAAAATATTCAAGTGTTGGAGCTGAAAGTTTACCCCATCAAATGCGCCTCAAGCTAAGAGTAAACCTCCATAGGCGCCTAGCTCAAGGAGGAAACAAGAAAACGACTAAGTTAAAATGCTTGGAGTAGAAGACCAAATGCGCCTGGCAGAAAGTAAAACCTCCATATGCCATATGCGCCCCTCCTCTGATTTGAAGTTCAACGCGCTAGCTATAAATTGAAGGCTCAAGCATAAGGATGCGCCAGGGTCTATAAAGGAGTTTAAAATAAAATAAATAATCTAAGGCGTTTGAAGTGAATGTTTGACCCATCATATGCGCCCTTGAGGTTTTGAAAGTCTAAGTCATTGAAATTGAAAGTGCCACCCATTACATGCGCCTAAGGAGAAAGGCTAAGTATTGACCCTTGTATTTGCGCCCACCTTTGAAAGGTAAAACCGGATTTTAAAAGAATATAAAAAATTAAAAGGCGTTTATTCTTCAAAAAGCAAAATAAAATAAAAGGCGTTTGAAATAATATAGAAAATCAAAGTGGAGATTAAATTTTAAAATTTTGACTTCAAGAGCACTTGAAATTTTCTCAGCACGAACAAAAAATCGAAAGGCAATCAGAGGAAATTAAAATTTCTCTAGGCGAGACAGAGAAATTAATTTAATTAATCGATTTAATTATTTTCCTAAGTCTAATATTAAATTCCCCCTTCGATTTTGACCCATGCAATTTTAATATTTCGGACGATTTAACGAGGGGAATTTGTTTCGGAAGTCGATTATGGACGGAAAATAAAATTTTGCCTAGCCAATTTTGACAATCAATGTCGAATTTTTAAATGCGTTGAAAGGAATAAATTAAGATGGCGATTAAATTAAAATTTTAATTAATTAAAAGTGCCATTTTAAAATTTTAATCGAGATAACTTCAAATCGATGTAAAAATGATTTTCTCGAAATCACTGGAGGTAACTGGCAGTCGGGAGGGAATTTTAAATTTAAATTGAGGAAAGAATCTCCCCGAATAGCAAATTGTCATAATAACTGCCAGACGACGAGAATATTCCCTTTTAAATTTAGCAGACGCGTCAGTCATGATGAAGGGAATAAAAGGCATCTGCTAAAATTAGCGCCAGCCTTTTGCTATAAAACTTAAAAGATTTTCATTATCGTCTCACAAGATTCGAAGTTGAGATTTATGCTGGCAAACTGAGTGGTGAGATTAATTCGAGAAGTTGCTGAAGTTTGAGATTGTTGAAGTTGCTGAAAGTTCGATTGTTGGAGTTGCTGAGATTTGAGATTGCAAGTTGCGAGGTGCTTCGAAGTTAAAGGGTTTAGCATTTTCTTTTTCTTCACGTTATCGAGGTATGTCTTCGAAGTTGCTGAAGCTTTTTATTTTGCTGAAAGTCGAAATTGTTTTTGAAGTTAAAGTTGAAATGTTGAAATGCTTTATTTATGCTGAGAGTTTAAAATGCTGAGATTGTTTGAATGCCAAGATTGATTGAGCGTTAATTTTTCGAAGTTGTTTGAGATTGCTGAGGGTTAGAATCGAATTGGGTTTAATTTGTAATGACTTCGAAGTTGCTGTTTTATAATTTCGAAGTGTTAGCTTTTGATTGCTTTTCGAAGTTGCTGTTTTATAACTTCGAAAAGCTGATTTTAATTTGTCGAAGCTTGCTGATTTTAACTTGTACACGTCTAAAACTCTCGGATTTATTTTCTTCGAAGTTGCTGATGTATAACTGTCGAAGAATTGATTTCTGACTTGGTAGTTTATAATTCGATGGCTTGCTGATTTTAATTCGAAATTGCTGATTTTAAATATTGCTGATACTTAACACGCTTTTTCGAAGTTGGGGTTAATAGAGTAAATTTCTCGTGGGGAGTTAAGTTATTTATTCGAGTTAAGTTATTTATTCTGGCTGCGAGTTGCTGGAGGTTGAAGTTTTAATCTTGAGAAGTCAAAGTTGGATGCTAACGCTACTAACGTGTATTTATTTTGCAGCCGCCAGCCGCCTCACGTGATTGTCGTTTTTAAAAGTTGATGGAGTAATATTCGCTTTTGTTTTGCAGATGGCTGATGCTGCTGGCACTAGCAAGGCTGGAACTAAGGCTGCAAACAACGAAGCTAACGCCTCCAGGCAGGCGATCATCAAGGGCCTAAAGAAGTCCTTCGTCCCTGAATCAAAGATCACCTCAAAGTACGGCAATTTGACGGATACCAACCTCGGGTCCTTCAACCTCGAGACGTTCATACGCCGAATGTACGGGCAAGGTGGCAACCTTCCAACAGAGGCATCACAGAATATTGTGAAGAGTGGGTTGTACAATGCAGCAGGCTTCCAACCGGCGGTCCGTTGTCCTGAGCTGATAATGGAGTGCGCCAACTTCTATAATTCTGAGGATCGAACTATCACCTCTCCTGGTGGTTTGATCATGGCAAATCTCGCTCCAGATGCGATTGGCGAGGCGTTTGGAATCCTTGCCACGGACAACATGATGTATAAGTCCAAGGCCAAGGCGGATAAGATGTACGCCACAACCTTCGAGAAATGCATGAAGAGAATAAATACCACATGGATGCGCAAGCCAAAGCCACCGGCTGCTAGGCTACCGAAGCAAATAATATCAGAGGAGCTAAAGCAGGAATATTGCGACATTATTATGTTGCTCAGCAGGGTCAATGGTAGCCCACAGTCTTTCATTTTCGAGCCATGGATGTTCTTGTACATCAGTGTAGTACTCGAGGGGAACGAGCAAGTGAACTGGGCGAAAATGATAAGTGACAACATCGATGAGCAGTTCCGGGACCTCAGAAGAACGAAGACATTTTATATGAGCTCATATGTCATCTATATGTTGGCTCGAATGACCAAGTACAGGGGATTGGCGTACCAAGAGCCAATTGGCTGCGGCTACAATCAGTTTAAGATCCACCAGTCGTGCAGGCAGCTACATCTCACTCACACTGGTGACTTCCAAAGAGTGAACGACGCCTTTACTATGTACATCACGAGAACACTTCAGCAGAGGCTACAGCAGAGGATCTCCGAGGAGGCACAGGCGTTGATCGAAGAATACGGGTGTTGGTTCATCCAATTCCCAAAATTTACCTACTTGAGACTGCCAGGGTACGATTCCTATGTGTATAAACTGCCGAGGTACCCCACTAACAGGATGATCCTACTTGAGTTGTCTAGGCAATTGGTGGCCTACGACAAGATTATAAGGCGAAAGAAGAAGGGAGGTCTTCATTTTCCCATTGTGTTGGGAAATTCACTCGAGGAGTGCCCGACTTTGCAAGCAGCCAAGGAGGCTGAGAATGAGCTAAAGTTTTACAAGCTGACTCTTTATACCAGCAGGCAGAATTTTGATCCCAAGGGGATAATTGGAACAGTACAAGGAGAAGAATTTAAGCACAAGGCTCACATGGAGGACTTTTGGGCAAATGCTGCAGGCGAGGACGAAATCAGAAGGACGTTCTCAAGGCTGCCTCTAAAGCTAATCAGGGAGTGCGAGGTGATCAGGGTGCCGGATCAACTGGAGGAAGATACTAGAATCACCCATCCAGATTTTGAAGCAGTGAAGAACACGCCAATACCACCTGTAGATTGGGCTGAGCCGGAGATTGTGGATCTAGACACTCTATTTATCCCAGTCATGACGTTTACGAGAGCTTGGGTGGATGAGCGTGTTAACAGGTTGAGGAGGAGGTCAGTCGCTCTCACGTATGACCTCATGGGTGATGGAAAGCCACCAGTGGTAGCGAAAAGGAAGAAGCAGCTCACACGAGGTCCGGAACCAAAAAGAAGGGAGCCCGTTCAACCAGAGCCCGTTCAGCCAGAACCCCAGGGATCGGAAGATACGTCCTCAACACAATTGGTGTCTCATGCTTCCAGTGTGCGCGAAGTGTCATTATTTGTTAGTCAGAGAGCAAAAGGGAATGAAGAGCTAGAGGATGGAGAAATTAACCAGCCGATGCCAAGAGGGATGGATACTCAGAGTGTGAATGATCCCGAAGCTGCTAGTAAGCGAGATGAAGGGGAAGACACAGACATGGACACCCACTTCGATTATTCCTTCGGAGAGGAAGATGCTGGGGCACATGAAGGAAGTGATCAGGAGGTCGAGATAATCGAGCCTCCACCAAACACCCCTCGGGAAGAAGTTCGAGAAGTGGAGGCCACTGAGGAGCAGCCTCTGATTGTTTATGATATTCAGCGAAATTGGCTTTCGCAGGCGATCAGGAGGGATCAAGACGATGACGCCGACCTAGCAATTGAAATGGAGGCACTCTTGAATAGGACAAGCAAGTCGCCGAAGCAGAAGAGGGCGAGAAAGTATACAAGGATAGAAACCAATGAAGCAGGTTCCCGGAGCCTTCACATCGCTGCCCCGAGAGAAGATCACGATTTGAGTGATGCAATGCCAGAGAAATACACAATCACCACTGTTGAGTTGGGACGCCCTTCAGGAGCACAAGTGGTGGAAGAGGCTGAAACTTCGTTTCAGACATTGAAAGATAGGCTGGTAAGGAAAGAAGGAAAATATAAGAGGTTGAAGAAGGAGCACAGAGCGTTGATTGAGTATGTGCAAAATCTCGCACATCCTGTTGCTCAAAGTAATCCAGCAGCGGAGCTTCCACCAGAGGTGCCACGTGAGCCGATCAGCGGCTTGGAAGAAGTAAAGAGGGCTGTGCGAGAAGGAGATAAGTGGGTGAATGGTGTACGTGTTGAGGCTGAAAAGTTCATGGCAGATCTCGCCTCGGCGTTCCAAAATGCTTCCGGTATCCTTTCACGATTAGATGATGTTGAGCAGGCTTGGGGAGATACCCACATCTTCCAGGACAATACTATCCCACGCCTGGCTGTTTTGATGCGTGTTCCCACGCAAACTCTGGTGAATGAAGGGGTAATTCAGGCTGGCGACAGATATGACTTCCGTGGATGGCATTCGGCAGCATTCACAGGAAAGGGATTCTTTGATACTGCAGCAATAGAGTCTTCCAGGATCAGAAAGGCCATGAGGAATATTCGTGAGAGTATTCTCAACACTTTGGAGTCGGTGTTTGCAAAAAGACTCGCACATGAGGAGGTAGAGGCAGAAGGATTAAGGGCAAGATTGCAGCCGTTCTTTTCAGAAATGAGGACGTTTTCCCAGCTAGATTTTGAAAACATCTCCACGTTTTCAACGATCATTCAGAGCACACAGGATTCCATCGAAACATGGGGAAAATCTTGCGAGAGGCATGAACAGATGGTGGCCATCTTAGAATATCAGCTGAATCTCACTCCATCAATTTCAGAAGAAGAGGTCGATGCAGTGTTGGCCAGATTCATAGCGTACGCGGTCCGAGAGAAGAGCAAAGGAATCCGGGTCATGGACGAGAATCTTCTAGAAGGATAGTGGGCATTAATTGCTCATACTGGTCAAAGGAGGAATCTGCTATTTTTAGGAGCATTTATGACGCCACTCCTCCACCTTCTGTCGGTTTTTAGGGCAAACTCGTCTAGGGCTGAGGTGGCTCAATCTGAGCCGTCCATTGTAATTTGATCTGGACCGTCGATTCAAACAGGCCAGCTATATAAGGGGGAGTCCCCCTCATTTGTACATTAGTAGTCATAGAATCTGAGAATAGAGAGCAATTGTTGAGGCAGAATAGAGAGTAGAAGCTTAAGTTAGAGTAGTTTTTCATTTGCATTGTTGAAGAAGAAGGGGAATTCTCCCTTAGAGAATTTTGTAAGAGATTGTCACAAAAGATTATTCTTAATAAAGCTTTTCATTGATGGTGAATTTCAACTTTGTTTGGAATAGTTCGTGAGGTTTCTTATTCCCTTTGACTTCAATTAGGAACTTAATTTCATGCTCGTAGTTAGATATGGATGTTTATGCTTGATATGAGTGAATTTCTTTTATCCATACCACTAACGTTCTTGCCGATGGTAAGTCCGTCTTGTGTGGTCAACTGGACTTTCAGTACTTAACTTCAATCAAGGTTCATAGGTGGTTATGCATCGTTGTGATGGTAGTTGCTCTATTGAATTGTGATTTGAACATCATTTTCACCCTTTGAAGATTGCACTTACCTTGTTGACGCTGTCCAACAGGAGGCTAAACAATGTTTGTCGAAATTCATTTAGGTTGAGCGTAATTTCCATTTGCATTTAGATTAGAAGTTAGATTTTAGAAATCTTTGCAACCATTCAATTCTGCATAATCTTGGTTAGTTTTAGGAAACTTGCATCATAAAGCTAAATCATTCGCGCATAAATCCCCTTCAAAAGCACACATTGGTTGTCACTACACGTCTTGTGAACAACTACGTAAGTCCCCTCGTGAGTACACAGCATACACACATCAACCAAACTGAGCCTATTCGCATTTAAAGAACCTTGGAGTTGAAGGCGTGATCTCAGTCGCAATCTTAGCACGTCGAATACTTTGTTCAAGAGAGAATAGGGGATCCATTTGGAAACTTTGTTCTACCTGGTTGGTGAGGTCACAAAAATCACATCAACAGGAAACTGGCGCTAGAAGGAGGGCCACTTCGAGAATTCTTGTAGTTAACAACCACATTCAAGTAAGAAGGGATTTTATCAAAAACAATTCATTGGAGAAAAATTATTATCATGAGTCAAAATGGTGTTGCCGCATAGAGAGATATTCCCGGTGTTGCAGCCTAATTTGGGATTTAACGACGACCAAGAAGATATTCTTTCAGGATTGAACAATCTTGCTTGGAAGACAAAGGAGAGTTACGCTCAGTATATGCAAGCTTGTGCTGTGTTGCGAGAAGAAGAAGAAAAGGCCATTGAGATTCAAGTTGCAATTGAAAGAAATTTGTTGGACCAAAGGCACCCACTCGTTCCTCTTCCTCCTCGTCAGTAATCAGCCACATCCTGGATCGTATTAGCTCGTTTTCTCCAGACAAGTTGAAAAGGATTTTGAGGTCTGCACCTAGTTCGTCTAAAGAATTTGTGGAGTTAGAACTACCTAGTCGAGCAAGAAAGAAGAAAGAAGTACGTGAAGAAGTTTGTTCAGGTGAAGGAGAAACAAGTGGAATAGAAATTTCAAATTTGTTCAAGACTCCACCAAGCGTTTCAAGGTTTGCTCAATCAAAAACTGTTCAAGTTTCTACACCGGTGTTTGTTCAGCAATCAGTTCAAGCTACCACACTTCAACAGTCACAAGCGACCCCGATAATCGTATATCAAAGGAGGCAGCCAAATCAAGCAATGGCTCAACCAGCAGGTCAGCCCGCTCCTAACGGTGCTACATGGCTGGTTACTAATCCGTCACCTTTAGAGTTTGCAGATTACCATGAAATGCCAAAGAACCCAGAGCACTTTTGCACTAAGTATCAAGCTAATGATCCAAACCGTTCTGCTGAAGATCATATCAAGATGTTCGAGGATAATCTGCGTAATAGACAAATTGCATATGCAGATGTAGCTTGCAGACTGTTTCCGTATTCGTTGGGAGAAGAAGCACATATTTGGTTCATACACTTGCCAATTGGATCCATAAGAACATGGGAGCAAATGAAAGAAGCTTTCATTGAAAAATTTGGCATTCCCATCACTCCAGTAGAGCTTTTCCGTCAATTCACTAAAGTAAGGAGACAGGATAAAGAGCCCATCCATGCGTTTAACAACAGATTTCAGAAAGCTCTCACAAGGTTACGACCCCCTTACATAATCACTGATGCTAGGGAGAACTACTACGCAGCCTTGGATCCGTTGACCGCCATGTTTGTAAGGCAAGCTCATCCTACTCCGGCAGACATGAATCAAGCATATGCAAAAGCTGTGGAAGTGAGTCAAAACATGGGGCAGAACATAACGGGGCCTTCTTTGTACACGGGCTTGACAACCACAAATAATCAGATGCAAACTCTTGGTGCAACTTGGAATCCGCAGGCTCCAGCATTGAATCCTATTCCGCAACCGCCCTATCCAATGCAACCACCATCCAATCAGTTAGTTCTCCATCCTGGGGTACCTTTATCCCAGACCCAAGCTACACAGCTAGTCTATCTTCAGAATACAGTACCACAAACGAGGACTCAAGAAGAGAAAGACGAGATGAAAGAATTAGTTGAACAAATGAAAAGGCTGTCATCTGAGGTTACTTACCTCAGAAATCAGAACAACCAAATGCAATCCATGCTGAGAAACTATCAGGCACATCCAGGTGCCAACCGAGGATATCAAAACAATCCTCCACATCATCAAGATGCCCATCAAGGACATGGACATGATAACACTCATGGGTATCGTAACAATAATCAAGGATGTCAGAAGAGGTCTTGGAACACAGGACCCAACAATGGAGGTGTTCCTTCACCGTTGGATAATCCGCCACCTCCGGAGAACCGTCCCGCGGATAGAGTTTTCTTGGCCGAAGCCGCCATGTCGGGATGGTGTAGATTACACAACACCAATCAGCACTCAGAATTGCAATGTCATGAATTCCAAGTTGCTGCTGATATTTTTAAGAGAGAAGTAAAGAGTACGGAGGGTACTGAAAATCCTCCAACTACAGGATATGAAATTGTCCCAGTCCAGAGATATGACCAAGCTTTGATTCTAGAAGAAGTTAATCCAGAGTACCAAAGTTGTTGGCCACCATCTATTAACCACAGATTCCCGCCAGCTTCAGCAAATGGTCCCGTGGGGACGCCAGATAATCAAGCTGAAGAAGCACAAGTTTATTCGGAAGCCCAAGCATATTCGGGAGCTCAAGATGGTTATTCAGAAGAGCCCCATGGTCAAGGTAACTACGTGTTCCCACCTCTCAATAATAGTGTTTTGGTAGAAGGGAGAAGAGAGGTACAGGCTTTTCAGACTTCCGGAGGAGCAACACCCAAAGTTTATCAGAGGAGCTACCACCAAAAGGAACCCTTGACGTCCTCAATTCCTCCGAATAATTTTGCGACCCCGCCAAATCCCAATGCAAACAACAATCCAAGTCTACCAAGGGATTCTCCTGAGTATAGACCGCAGAATATGATGCAAAACAGAAATGGACAACAAGCTGTTCAACAGCCTATTCAAGTGATGCAACGTCCACAAAAGGATAATATTCCGAGGGATGATATGAAAAAGTTGAGCTCTTATGTGTTGGATGAAGTGAAGAAGATAAAAGTGAGTCTTCCTTTATACGAATTGATGAAGATTTCTGAAGTTAGGGATACAATATTGGGAAGTTTGTATGAAGCACCTGTTGTAAAGAACTCCTCTCAAGAGGCACCTAGTACATCTAGGAACCCTCCGGTCAACACGCAATCCCGTCCCGCACAAAATACAAACATGGTAGAGGAAGTACCTTATGCACCTCTCAACGCATGGGAGGCTCCACATCAGTCTCAAGGATTTGTAGGAGTGGCACAGGGATCTTCGAGCGAACCGGAGAAGCCAAAGAATGAAGATAAGAAGAAAGTCCGATTCAGTCTACCTGCGGAACACAAACAAGAACAGACACAAAATCAGAAGGTTACTCAAGTAAACCGAACTCCATCAGATGGAAAGGTTGAAAAGAAAAATACTCCTATTGAGGAAAAGAAGAAACCAGTGGTTTTCTATCAGGGGAAAGATGAACCAGCCCCTTTCTTGGTGTCAATTAGAATTTTCGGGAAATTATTACACAACTGTTTGATTGATTCTGGTGCCTCAAGCAATGTGATGCCACTGAAAGTATGCCAAAGATTGGGTATAGTCCCACTTCAGACCACTAAGAAGGTCACTCAGCTAGACAAAACGGAAGTTCCAGTGGTCGGTGAATTGAATAATATTCATATGCAGTTATCAGCTGATCCTAGAATTCAAAGCTGCATAGACATATCAGTGGTTGATATACCAGATGGGTACGGCATGTTACTAAGCAGAGATTGGGCCAGGAAATTGAATGGGTATATTGCAACATATTTTTCCCATATGTGGCTTCCGTGGAAAGGAGTCCCGAATCAAATCAAGGTCGAAAGTACACCAAGGCTTAAACTGATGATCACTGAGTACGGTGAAGATAATGAAATAATGTTTATAGAAACAGATTTGGGCTCGTATAGGCCAGTCAAGCAAGAGATTTTGATGCTACAAAGTTTCAACGAAGTAAAGATCCTAGAAGATGCCAATGCTTCCACTGAAGTCCTGATCGAAAGTGATGCAAGTGACAGTGAAAGTGGAGGAACATTTGAAAATTTTAGAGATTTTGTTTTGAATAGCGTAAAACAAGAGACAGAATTGGGTAAGGAGGCCTCCATCAGAAATTTGCTACTTCCGAATTGGTGTAGAATACATGAGGCATTCCACTCCGAGATCACCTGCGCCATGTGTAAAGTGGCACTTGAACAAGTTGAAAAGCTTGTCTCGCAAGCTTCAATGCGGAAAGAAGATCAAAAGACAAGTGAAAGGAACACTGTTTTAATAGAAGAAATTGCAGAAGATGATAAAACTCAGTCAAAGATAGAAGAAAAGGTTTCAGAGGTATGCAATCAGGGAGATTCACATACTCAGTCCCCTAGCCCCATCATGGAAAATCAAGTTTGGACCTTGAGGTTCGATGGATCAAAGTCGAAGAAAGGCAATGGAGCAGGGTTTGAACTTATTAGTCCAACTGGAGAGGCATACTTGGGTGCCTATAGACTTCAATTTGCATGCACCAATAATGTCACTGAATATGAATCCCTAATTCATGGGTTGCTCCTCGCCATTCAGAAGGGAGCCAAGATTGTACACGCCTTTGGTGATTCCGATATTGTGGTCCGCCAAGTAAGGAAACAATATGCTTGCCACGACAAAAGGTTGGGCCGCTACCGCAATAGAGTATGGGACTTAATAGAAAGCTTTGATGCATTTAATATCAAGCAAGTGTATAGGTCCAAGAATCCGGTTGCAAATTCACTTGCACAAGCTGCTAGTTCCCTTGAGCCTTTGGCTATGCAGGGATTGAAAAAGTTTACAGTAGAGTTGGTTTCGACACCAGCCATTCCCGACAACATAAAGAATTTTCAGGTGTTTGATGATGATAAACAGATTTTGGATTTTCTCACGTGCTCAGGCGTGTTCGAAGCACAAATCATTGATGAGGAAGAAACTGAAGAAGCAGAATTTGATACCGAAGGGATCCTTAACTTAAAGACAAATGTCATTCCAAGGGGAATGGTGGAATTAGAAAGACTATTTGATCATGATAAGCTGAGTAGAAACCAGAGCACCCAAGGTAATGACTGTGAAACTGTTAATCTGGGAACAGAAGAACAAGTAAAGAATGTTTTCATTGGAAAAGTTTGCACACCAAAAGAAAAGGAAGGCATCCTGAAGCTGATGAAAGAATTTCCAGGTGTAATAGCTTGGGGATATGAAGATTTAAAGACATATGATACTTCACTGATTACACACACAATTCCATTGAAACCAGGCAGCAGGCCATTCAGACAGAGGCAGAGACCGGTGAACCCATTGCTAGAACCGTTGATTTACCAGGAGGTCAAGAAACTTCTTTCGGCTAGGATCATCTTTCCAATAAGGCACTCCACGTGGGTCGCCAATCTTGTTCCAGTTAGAAAGAAGAACGAAGAGATAAGGTTATGCGTAGACTTCCGCAATCTGAACAGAGCCTCTGAAAAGGATAATTATCCTTTGCCTTCATTAGACGAGGTGCTGCAAATAGTAAATGGCTCACAGATGATGTCCTTCCTGGACGGGTATTCTGGATATAACCAAGTGATGGTAGAACAAGAAGACAGACTGAAGACAGCATTCACCACAAAATGGGGAACCTTTGCATACAGAAGAATGCCTTTTGGATTAATTAACGCAGGAGCCACCTTCCAGAGAGCTATGGATATCGCTTTTCGAGATTTAGTAGGGAAGTGCATAATTATATATATGGATGACTTGACTGTATTCTCAAAGAAAAGAGGAGATCATGTCGAAGATTTAAGGAAGATTTTTCAGAGATGCAGAAGATTCGGTATCTCCTTGAATGCAAAGAAGTGTTTATTTGGTGTAACAGAAGGTAAATTGTTGGGTCATGTCATCTCAGAGAAGGGTATTTCAATTGACCCTGAGCGTATTGAGGCTATCTCCAGGATCGGCTTGCCCGGAAGTCAAAAGGAATTAAGATCATTCTTCGGCAAAATTAATTTTGTGAGAAAATTCATAACTGGATTTGCGGAGATAGTAAGGCCGCTGAATGAAATGCTAAAGAAGAATGCTAAGGTTGAATGGACCCCACAAGCTAGGAAGGCTTTTGATGAGATTAAACAAGCTATAGTCGATGCTCCGGTATTGGTGAGTCCAGATTATACAAAACCCTTTTATCTATATTCATTCGCTTCAGAGCATACTTGTGCAGCGGTGTTGACACAAAGAACAGAGGAAAAGGACGAGCACCCAATTGCTTTTATGAGTGCTCCACTGAAAGAAGCTGAGTTGAGATATCCCAGTGTTGAAAAACAAGCATACGCTTTGGTGAAGGCTGTGAAGAAATTCAGACACTACCTTTTGAGGAGCAAAGTCCACGCAATTGTTCCTGATGCTACCGTGAAAACATTGTTAATGCAAAATGAGTTAGGAGAAAGAAGAGGCAAGTGGGTCGCCACTTTGCAGGAATACGACATAGAAATACAGCCCATGAAGTTAGTCCGAGGACAAGCTTTAGCACAGACAATTGCCATGGTGGGTCCAGAGTTAGTACAACAAACATATGTTTTGGAAGAGGTATCTCCAGGGGAGTGGTACGACGACACCGTTTATTACTTGCTGAATCATAGGTGTCCTCGCCACCTGAATCCAGTCCAACGAAGAGCCTTGAGGATGAAAAGTCAGAAGTTTATGCTCCAAGGATCAGTGCTTTACAGAAGAAATTATGAAGGAATTTATTTAAGATGTGTAGGCAAACAAGAAGCAAAGCAGTTGATGGAGCATTTCCATGAGAAGTTTGGGACTGGACATGGGGGTAGTCTGGCCACGGCTCATCAGATTTTAAGGGCTGGATATTATTGGCCCACGCTCTTTAAAGACACGTATGAGCATGTAAAAGCTTGTCACATCTGCCAGACAGCGGCGAACAGAGGAAGACATCCCGCCATGCCTTTGCAGCCAGTGATCGAGGTCAGGCCCTTTGCAAAATGGGGATTGGACTTTATTGGCATGATTAATCCACCGTCATCAGGACAACATAGGTATATTCTGACAGCTACAAATTATTGCACTAAGTGGACGGAGGCTCAGGCTCTGAGGCAGTGCACAGCAGATGTGGTCATCAAGTTCCTTGAGGAGAATATCATTACAAGATTTGGATGCCCTCACGCCCTAGTCAGCGACAATGGCTCAGCCTTCTCTTCACTAAAGTTTTCAAACTGGGCATTTATGTATGGGATAACACTAAAATTTTCTTCTAACTACTACCCGCAGGGGAATGGATTAGCAGAGTCCACAAATAAAAATTTACTGAATGCTATCAAGAAATTATTGGACAAAAATCCAAAAGATTGGCACACGCAGTTGAGGTTTGCTCTTTGGGCAGACAGGATAAGGACGAAGAGTTCCTTGGGAACGTCTCCCTACCATTTGGTCTATGGACAGGACCCTGTCTTTCCAGTGCAACTAAGGATACCAACTCTCCAGTTTATTCAAGAATATCTCGAAGGAGAGGATCAAGTTCAGACGAGATTATCTCAGTTGATGCATTTAGAAGAGAAAAGAGATGAGGCTCTTGAGAATCTGGCAAAACACCAGGCAGTAGTAAAGAGATGGTTCGATAAACAAGCAAAGATCAAGTCGTTTAGGATTTCTGACTTGGTTTTATACTGGGACAAAGCCCACGAAAAGAAAGGAGATCATGACAAGTTTGACAAGTTGTGGTTGGGGCCATATCAAATTTCTGAAATCCTCGGAGATAATGCATTTAGATTGCGCACATTGACAGGGGAGGATGTCCCGTTGCCCGTCAACGGACAGTTCCTCAAGCATTATTTCCAGCCCTAGGTTCTCTCCGAGAGCCTTCTTTGTAACATATTAGGTTAGGTTTGCTTTCCCGCTCTTTGCTTTCCGTTGCTTTTCGGTTTTCCTTTGTTTTGGTTTTGGTTTGTTGCCCTTTGGGTTTTTGGTTTGGCGTTGTTTCCCTTGAGTTGTCCGCTCAAGTGGTTTTGGTTTGGAATGGGCAAGAATTTTAGGGTTTCCCGTTGCGGAGGAGGCGATGATGGTTTTAACTTTCACAATATGATTTCTTTCCGCTGGGATATGCAAAATTTCGAAAAAGGACTAAGGTTGTTTTCCTCTTGTCATCATCCGGTTTGGATTAAACTCGTCTTGGGAGGTTAACCCGTTATTGTGTCTCAACACATGAGTCTGAAGATCCTAAATACTTTACCTATCTCCATTCTAAGTCATTTTGGTTTCTTGGGAAAGGCCTTAGCAGGTGAAAACTTTACGTCTTGCTTCAGCGCCACTACAATTCTCAAACCCATTGGAGGCTTCATTGCCTGCCAGCCAATCGAGGAATTGACGGAGAAATCAAACGGAGAAAAGAAAATGTGCTCAAAAGAATTATACAAAAAAAACCAAAAAATGAGTAAATGAAAAATGAAAGATGTATTATGAAATATTGGTTTTGGGAACATACGAGTAACTCCACCGGGGCTATGGACGCCTGACCGGCAGTGGAGCAATATTCGTGAGAATTGTAGCGACAACCTCGTCGGGGCTATAGACGCCTGACTGGCAGCGAGGCAATGTCCAGGATGCTTTTGAAGTTAAGATATTTATATAACTTGCGACGGCCGATTCCGGAAGTCGAGATGGTTTAGAGATGGAACGAATGCACACACTCACAGGGTCTTGGATGAAGGTGTTCTGATCCAATATCGGATTCTTCTCCCCTTTTGAGTAAGTGTCTTTTCTGTATGATGGTTTGAGGAAGATTTAATCAAGGTCCAGTTCTTAAAGTGTTTTTCAACACTTTCCCGTGGAGTCGCCAGATGTTGTGACCTTTTCACACATCGCCCCATCTAAAATGGGGACCCATGAATTTTTTGCTCCGTTCTGGTCTTTTGGCTTTGCTTTTCGTCTTTTTCTCTCGTTCTGCTTCTGTTCCGCTTTCTGCTTTTCTGGGGACGTTCCCGTCAGCAAGCTTGAGCGTAGGATTCGACCAAGTCTGAAATTAGGGTTTCACGTTTTTAGGTCATATTGAGATCAAATTGAGTTGGTTTGTCGGCTTTTGAGCCTAGCAGGGTTATTACCATGTTTTCAGCAAGCGACCCCTGAACTTTCACTGAATTCTGCCATCATTCTATTTTTAGTAAGTGTCAGTTTAGGGTTGATTTTTGTAAAATTTTTCACATTTTGGCAACTTCTTTGCACTCAGAGCACTTCAGATTCACTTTTGACAAATTTTGAGCAGAAGCTGACAACCTGCTATTTTTAGCAGTTCTGCCTTCGGAGGCAATTTTCAGGGCTTAAACGCAGAGTTTTTCAACGCATGTCCGAAGATTCCTTGTGGGTTTTTCGAGACCTTCGCAGTGATGTGACATGCAAAGTATGATGATGACTTTCAGCATTCGGCCTTCGGAGGCCAATATCAGGGTTTGCATGCAGACATTTTCAGCGCATGTCGGCATTTTCTTTCTGGGTTTTCCAAGAGCTTCGCGACGATGTAGCATGCAAATGGAGCTGACCACTTTTCGGAAACTTACTATTTTTAGCCAGTGCGTGCATGTTGAAGGTTTTTCTGGGTTTTTCTGGGTTTTTCAAGATTTTTCGGGCAGTGTGACATGCAAGATCATCCGACAGCCGGTTGATCACTTTTCGGGTCGCTTTCTATTTTTAGCAGGTATTACTTGGGCAACAGCTCGACACTCCAGAAATGCAAGCTGATCATCGTGCAACTGAAACGACGTCAAACGGAGCTCATTTGAGCGACATGCATAAATTAGGGTTTCGAGCTTCAGCGCTAAAAATGAGGAGTCAAAGGTCAGAATGTTCAAAACTGAAGTACCCACCATGATCAGCATCCTTTCGAGAGTATGTTGGCAAAATTTGAAGGCAATCAGAGAACCTGCTATTTTTAGTAAGATACTTTCTACAGAGGGCTATAACACAGAAAGTTGATCTCACAACAAGACATGGGCAAGTTCACTCAAATGATGGGCCCACTGGGTCCAAATTTCCGCTACAAACGAGCAAGGAAGGTCTCGTAAATGCATACTTACTATAAATAGTAAGTCACCTCAGCAGCGGCTATATTTGGCAAGTCAGCACCAAATCTCAGCAAATACAGGTCGAACATGTGATGAAAAGTCCGTGGCGCGAATTTCAAAGCAAACAGAGTTACAGAGATTGAAGAATCAAGCATTTGCTATTTTTAGCAGGTTAATTAGGGTTTCCTAAAATCAAGGGCGGAACCTGACATTCACGAAGAATCAGTATCCGATGGCAATCACCATGTTTCGGGCATCTGGCACGTGAAATTTGAAGACTTTCTGAGAAGTTGCTATTTTTAGCAGGTTGCTAAAAATAGCAGGTACAAACAGACATCAGGCGCTGACAGAAAAGGTTAGTCGAAATTCAAAGCAAAGTGAAAATCAGGCATCAGGAGTCAGAATCCAGTCAACGGCGCGAAATTTCAGGAACTTTCTAAAAATAGAAAGTCAAGGCGAGTTAGGGTTGACCACGGAAAAATCAACTCAAATCTGGCAACAGGCATAAAATTTGCTAAATTGGATAAAATTTCAAATCCAGCATTAAGGCTCACTTTGAAGGCTGAACAGAGGCGGAAAAATGGCTAAGTGTCGGAAACTCGACGGAGACCCTGCCAAATGCGCCCAAGGTCAAGAGGGTTGGGATGATGAAATTTTTCTAAGTGTCGGAATTGAATGTAGACCCTTGCAAAAGCGCCCCTCTTGACAAAAATGAAAGCTTAGTATGCTAAATACGCCTAGTCACAAAATGGAGGTTGACTATCTCAAATGCGCCCCCTAGTCAAAATTGGATGTTGACCATGTGGAATGCGCCCATGTGCCAAGCGGATGCTTGATATGCCAAATGCGCCCCTAACTTGATGCTTGACCCCTTGGATGC
>VDFB02184981.1:0-15141 GCA_007258455.2 Sequoia sempervirens | reverse complement strand
AGTATAATGAAATTATGTCTAAATGCGATGATTTAAATGAAATGGGATGATAAAATTGATTGTTTATTTATGCAAAACCTAAGAAATATGATTTTTTTTAAACACAATGTTGTTTGCAAAAGTCCTAAAAGGATGAATAAAAATGCAAATAGAACTAAACAAAAAGTTACAAGACTAAATGTGTGCACTTGTAAACCTAATGAAGACTGGAAAATACTCTAAAAATTTTAAAATGTTGAATTTTTTACTAACTAGGACTCATTCGCCACCAGGCTAATTAGTCTCGCACTGCCTCTACCTAGAACTTATTTCCGCCAAAAAGGGTAATCGGAATCTATACCTTTTAGTCAAGAATCTCCAAAGGACTCATTCACCACCACAACTAATCCTTTTTAACTTTCAAATTCAAGTTTTGATCCAGATTATTACCTACACAAATACTTTTACGTAAACTTGATCCGAATTCCTAAAATACCTACAAAATAATTTTAAATCTTTTTTCTAATGGGGGGTTTGCCTTGGTCAAACCGCTAATTAGGTAGTCAAACCTTGAATAGATAAAATATGCATAAAACTCTAGCCCTATGTGTGTCTAAGACTAGGAAAATCAGAATTAAAATAAAACCCTATTCTAATGTGCTAGAATAAGATAAGTAAATATGATTTGAATGATGCAAGACTTCAATCCAAGAAACCCTACAACATTTCAAATGAATGTAAATGACATGCAAACCTTAAATCTAAAGATAGAGAGAAAATAGAAGATGGAATCACTTTGAAAACAAGTCATAAGGTGTGATTTGATGGCTAGTTGCATCTCCTCAACTTATATTTCTCCATGATTCTCCATAGGCATCCATGATCAACTCTTGACAATGCTAGATCTTGAATGGCAAGTGAGCTTGAAGACTTGCAAAACTCCTATCTTGTTGTCGAAAAGCTTCATAGTTGCTATAGAAATGCTAATGAAACTACTTGTGGAAGATTCTCAATACTTGAATTTTGAAATTGCTTTGTAAAAATTACTATGAGATGTGAAAAATGACCTAAAATGTGTATTTATAGGCACCAATACCTACTTTTCCTATTATTAAGACCTAAGAGGCCGACATCCACTGAAATTTGAATTAAGTCAGTGAAATTCTCTCTCAAAATTAAAATTTTCCCTAAAAGGGTCCCACCAAAGTGGACTCATTCGCCCAAGGTGGCGAATGGGTCCCACTAGTTGTTTTTGGAGGTGGGTTTTTGAGGTATGAATGAATTAAGTATTGTTTGGCAAGATTTATATGATTTTTAAATGAAATGGGCCTCTAGATAAAAAATAATGGGTCTTAGGGGCCTATAAATGTTGTTTTGAAGAATGATTAATGCAAGGGTGCTCAAAAGTAGGTCCAAATTAAATGTGAAATTGTCTCTTTTTCCAAGAGTGTCCAATTTTCTGCGCCGACTTTATCTCTCCCTCTGCTTCTCTTCATACACCTCTCCTTTTCCATATCCATATTCATTTCCATCTCCATCACTATCTTTATTTTCATCTTTATCTCTATCTACTTATCCACCTCTCTCACTATCGTAATCTCCCCACTCCATCCCTTCTTCTATATTCCTATCTCTCCATTTGTCTCCCTATTGGAAACATAGCATGACTCTCTTGGTAATGAAGCTTGATTATCTTCTTGATCCAAAGATTTTATTTTAGTCATGGTTGGATCCCTATAAGAGGATGGATACTTGATTTGAAGCTATCACTTCTCCATTTAGACCTTTGTTGCACAAACAACATCATTTGCTAAATGGCCTACCAATTGACCTTGGGTACTATGTAAATGTATGCAAGAAATAGATCAATTTTTTTTTCCTAATTGACCTTCCACACTTTTTGATGTACCCATTGCACACCAGGTGTGATTGCTAATTGTATTTAATAAATAGAAGTCAAATAGTGGCATGAAAATAATCCAAGACCAAGGTTTTTATTGAACTTTTTATATGCATAAATAATTTAAAAATTGAAAAGATATTGATTTCTTAATGATGACGATGACAATGAGTTTTATTGAGAAAATTTAAGTATTATGACTCGGAATTTGGAAGGTAATCATATTAAAACACTAAAAAGATTTGATAAAACAGCGATCACGCTAAGGAAAAAACTAAAGCCAAGAAAACTTAAAAACAATGGAAAAAGCAGCTATGCTAAGAGTAACTGCACACATAATTGCAGTCTTTTATGCGTTAAAACTAAATAAAGCTAAAGCTAAAATTAAAACAAAAGATTCTCTGCATTGATCATCCCTTCGTTGATCATGGTTTCTTCTAAGTTTCTAACAATATTATTTTATTGGGACGTGCCCGAAGCTGAGCTGTCTTTAACTCCCACATACTTGTTGATCTCTGTCATATCACAGTCGCTGTTGCCAAGAACTTTTCCCGACGATCGCGCCGGTGAATCAGACTGTTCGATAAATGAAGCAAGTAATGACTGTTGGAGAAGAATAGCCACTTACGTGTTTTTCCGTTATCAGATGTAAGATACTGGACGTCGAATATGCCACCGACACCACTGAGAACTAGTTTCTGAATTTGTGATTCTGCGTACAACATGGCTGAGCAAATTCGGTTTCCCAATTTGTAAGTCCGCTAAAACATGGGTGGGTGAATTCAGTCTGACAGGGTGGATTCTATCAGCGACTGCTTCAACTTGGCGGAAAGGAGGATCCCTCATCTGACACAAAGCTGCTTAAAATTTGCTAGTTAAGGAAAATATACAGATAAGTTTCGTTTCTATGATAGTCCTTAATAAAACACTGTATATGTACCCACTCAAATGCTTTTCGCAGATATAATAATAATAATGGCGTGATTGAACAACATTTGTGATCTCCATTTCTTTTCATGTGATTTGATGTATAAGTATCGAATCATGTTAAAATCATGTCAAAGATAGAAGCTTTTCATATCGTAGTATGAAGCAACTGTACACACTACTCAAAGATAGAAGCTTTTCATATTGTAGTGGGAAGCAACTGTACACACTACTATTTTTATTTTGTTTTGTTGTTGCAGAGGGATATCTTTTGAGATCACTTTGATTTTGATTTCTTAAGTAGAATAATTTATTGAAAATATAAATTTGCTTACAAAAGTCACTTTTTAATGATGTTAGTGGTAGAATACTTTGTAATGGTGTTTTAGATTTAAAATTGATCACATCTAACATTAATATTACTTTCAACATTTTCAATACCATATTAATTTATTGTAACCACAATTGCATCATTGCAGCATTAATTAAGATTTAGTTACTAATGATTCATCATCAAATTAAATTAACATCCTACATCCCTCTCTTCTAATTAGTTAAATAATTTATTTATTTGATTAATTAGCCTAGAGCCCCAAATCTTATTCTAGTTCCTTACTAAGAAGACAATAATATCTCATCCACAATAAAAAGTCAAAATAAATACAAGTCATCAATCTTGATTCCTAGCCATCAAATCAATCAAACAAAACCTAGCCACAAATTTCTAACCAACTTCTATTTAAATTGAAACCAACTTTTAATCCCAACCATTCACCTTATCATTTCAATCCTAACCCTCTTTTTACCAACAAATAATATTTATTCTCTCCTTCCCATGAAATTTAAATTCAAAATTCCTCTCGTGAAATCATAACTGTCTATCTGAAAACAATTTCTCAACCCTCTATTTATCCTCAATAAATCTATAAATCAAGTAATCATCATGTTATTGAAGGAGTTTTACAAATTTTATTATGGACCTATCATCTTCCCCAATTTGGTGCATGTGCTCTACACTTTGGTGCATATGCACCCTAACCAACACATCAACACTCAAATAAACCCAAAACTCTTAACCCTTGGCTCATGACACACCTACACTACCTAGTGACATATTTGCATTCTCTTATGGTGAATGCACACCTATTGTGGCACATGTGCCTTATGAATTGAATTGTGTGTCTTTGCATAAGCATAATGGTCTATGGTGCAAGCACACAAGTTAATGGGATAGGTTCCCTCAAGGCCATAAAATAATCTTTTAATGTTTATATAATATTTATATTTTTATAGCTTGCATGCATACATGCATTTAGTGTATTTACAATTTGATTAGTGTATCAACAACCTATTTAGTGTTTTTGAATTTTGTTTAGCATTTCTATATTATAAGATTTTACTTTTAATCTTTCAACACATGGTATCTATGCAACAATCCATGCATCCTTTCTATAGCATATACACCTTTTATAATGGTAGCATTTGCTTCCAATTAATCCTTTTCTTGATTTTTTGTACTTTTGTTACTAACACTCATCCTTGAAGGGGTCTTTTTGAGATTTTTTGTCATTTGATAAACTCTAGTTGTAGGTTCATATGTTTGAAGATAATTCACAAAATAAAACTACTAACATGTGTGTTTTAGTTAGATATTTTCCCAAGCAATAACCTGAAACATATTTTTTATATTTTAATTTCTCTCATATATTCATTTTCTAAGGTCAAAGAACTTGTTTGGTTGTTATGCCTTTTTTATTGAAAAATGTTGGAGCAATATATCAAAGAGTAATGCCACTACTATTCCATGATTACATACATAATATCTTGGAAGATTATGTTGATAATATTTTTTCTATCTATAACTTGTCAAGATCATGTCAAAATCCTCTGACTAATTTTTGAGAAAAATCATAAATAAAATAGAAGGTTAAACCTAAAGAAGTGTTTCTTTAATGTGGATAGTGGAAAACTAAATTTGGTTTTGTAGTGTCACATAGAGGCATTGACATGTAAATAAACAAGATTGATGCTATAATAAACATGCCACCTCCTAAGAGCATTTCTCAATTGTGTAGCTTACAAGAAAATATTCAAGTTATTCACCATTTTGTTGCATCATTGGTGGAACAAACTCTTCCCTTTACCCAGCTCCTTAGGAAATAATCAAAATTTAAATGGAATGAGGATTCTCTAAAAGATTTTGTAATTTTCAAATAATATTTAGCTAATCCTCCCATCTTGCAACCCCCTACTCAAGGAAAACCATTTATCCTTTCCATCTGAACATCAACTCATGCTCTATTTGTGTTATTAGGTCAACAAGAGGAGAATGGCTAGGGACATCCTATTTATTACATTAGTCAAACATTGATTGATTATGAAACTTGCTATGCAACTATAGAAAAATATTGTTTGGCTCTTTTATTCACCACTAAAAAATTGAGACATTATTTATTGAATGCAAAAGTGCATGTCATCATAAAATTTAATCCTTTAAAAAACCATTTTGCTAAAATAGATTTGTCAGGATGCGTAGCTAAGTGCATTATTTTGTTAATTGATATTGATCTTAAGTTTGTCCCTCAAAAAGAAATCAAAGACCAAGCATTGATTGATCATTTTGCTAAAGCTCCTTCACCATTAGCATTGAAAAATCAGGACTCAATTCATGATGAGAATGTGTTGAAGATAGATGACAATGAAATGTGGGAATTATATTTTGATGGTTCTAAGTGTCAAATTGGCTCTAGAGTGGGGGTTATATTAATACTTCCTTTAGGAAAACCAATTCCCTTATCCTATCATCTAAACTTCCTATGCACAAATAAAACTGTAGAATATGAGGTCCTTATTGATGGGATGTTTGCGGCCTTTTCTTTAGGTATTTTGACACATTCGTATATTTGGTGATTCTCAATTAATCATTAAAAAAATCAATGGTTCCTATCAAGAAAAAAATTATAATTTATCCCAATATAGAAACTTCTCAATGATATAACTAGAATGTTTTGAATCATACACTATTGACAATGTTCCACAAAAGGATAATTGACATGCAGATGCAATGACAAGTGTTGCTTCCCTTGTTTCTCTTGAGGATCATTCCACGGATTTTAAATTCATTGTCCACATGGTCAAAAAAACATCAATAGATGAAAAGATGAAAGAAAAATTAGTTGCCAATATTGAAGCCTCTAGTGAATGGTACACACCGATATTTAGTTATTTAAAAAAGGCACCTTTCTTGAACCAACAACAATGAACGCTAGAGCCTGTTGTAGACACATAAATTATCCTGATTAATAATGCATGCTCGATTCTAACCTACTAATGTCATTTCATCCTTAATTATCCTTCTAACCATTTTAATCAAATAATCTTTACCTGATTAAAATTCATCAAATTCCTCTTTCAATTGAATAAACTAATCTTTATCATCATATTCATCTCTTTAATTAAATAAATCAAGTTTATTTATCTCCTAAAGTTATATCTTTAATTAAATAAATCAATGTTATTTAATTAATCTCCTAAAGTTCCTTCATTTAATTGAATAAATCCAAATATTTAGTTAACTCTCTAATGTTCTTTATCTTCTCATTTAATTTAAATAAACCCAAATATTTAAGTTGAATTTCAAAATCAACTAACCTCCATTAAAATTAATCAAATCATAATTAATGCTAATATAATCCCCATCACATCCTCTAGCTTTTGTCACTTGCACATGAAAATACATTTAATTGATTTATTATTTTCTCTCAACGTGGCATAAAAGAAGAATATTCTTCCAAATTTGATAATCCCTCCAAATGGGATTTATCCTTCCAACAAAGCATTTAACTCCTCTCTTACATGTCTCCAACTTGGCATTAAAGACTCTTTTTTTCTCCCTCCAACAAGCCAACTTTCAAATTTGAAATTCCACCTAATATCATTTATCATGCACAATGACCAAAATGTGCTCACCGTTCATCCTCTCACATCTTGATAAGTGGAATTTGGCCATTGGTTGAAAATTGGTCCCACATTCATCCATCTTGCCTCTTCTTATCTCAATCTCATCTATAAATAAGAGGTTTTTCTTCTCATTTTGGATCCACAAGTTATGCATTTTTTTGAATTCACCATCTTCATAGCATAGCATCTTCATCATTTATCTTGTCAAAGGGTTGGGAAAGGGCTGTTTTTCATATCAAAATGGCACCAATCCACTATGGGATAGGAAGGAAGGAGGAGTAATTTTGTTTTCACATAGAAAATAAGAAGCGATCTTTGAAGAATCTTGGAGTTAAAGAGAAATGAGCATTGAATTTGAAGTTGAAAAAAGCATTTTTAAATTCTTAGACCTTCCATTTTATACTATCATTTCCTGTTTTACACCAACTCACTTCTTTTTGGGCTCTAAAAAGAACACTGCAAAAGCTTTCATTTTTGCTACAAAAGGCTTAAAAGGAACTTTAGGAAAACTTACTAGATTTTGTTTAATGTTAACAAATTGAACAAAGCAACTTTCATCTTTCGTTTTGGTGCTTTAGAAAGAATCAAATCATTGCTTTGTGGATTTAAAATGAACATGTGCATAATGGGTTACAATTTTTGGCCAAACTTGACAATAAAATCAGGATTTTTCACCAGATATTCACTTTCTTACATCTATAGTAGCTAAACCATTAAGAATTTGAAGATGAATCAAACTAGTTCTTTGTTAGATATTTTTTCTAGATTCTAATTATATTTAAGAAAAAAATTAAAAAATAAATTGTGAATCATTTTATGTAATTTTTAATAACTTATTTTTTCTACTAATCAACATTTTTAAAAAGTGATGTTTACTTCATACCATATAACTTTTTTTCTAGACAGGATACAATTCTAATTTTTAAAATACATATTTTTGAAACCAATATCTAATGCATGGATATTTTTTCATAATTTTTTGTTACATAATATTTTTTTAATTAATTTTCCAAGTCAGAGTAATTATAATTTGGATAGAGGTGTACTTCGGCCCACATAACTTTTTTTGTATTCATTTGAATTAACTTATTATTTTTTGGTTGGAATAAGGACATCAATACCTAGTGCACATGTATTTTTTATAATTTATCTTCTCTATTTTTCTATTTTTTCGTACGTGTGAAATAAAGAACTTGATGTTCATTGAAAATCCTACATTCACAAGAAATAAAAAATAAATATAATAATCAAATTAAACATATTTAAAATTATACTTTTTGGGAAGCTTATAATAAGGGCTACATGCTTATAAAACATAAATTTTAAATGAATTCATTTGATCACCCAAAAGGTAAATCAAAAGTGGTTTTTTATGAACATTTTGATAGGTGTAGAGGAGACTCGATTATAGGTATGGTTTAAATCTAACAAGGTTCTATCTAAGGGGGTTTGATCTAAAGGGGTTTGATCAATCTCTCTTTAATTAAAATCATTTAAATGTAACCCTTTAAAGTCTTAAATCATTCTATTTTCTAAAAATATGTGATTTCAGGCAAAAATCAAGATGTCCCAAAAAGTCTAACCCATTATTGTGGCAGCACCTGCATCTTTATTTTTGTAATCACTTACCCAAAATAATATCATCAAAAGATGTATGCACTCCTCTCATGCCTCACATTGAACTTGAGAATCAAAAGGTTTTTTTTGTGATATTAAGTTGTGTAAGTGATTGCCTCCATATTTCATTTGGGATTAAAAATTGAATAAGTCTTGCGAGTGTGAGTGGAACATATCGTGTGTGTTCTCTCTTTGTTTCTAAACGAAGATTGATCAAACTACGAATGTGTTTGCTTGCTTTTGTGTTATCTTAGAGGGCCTGCCTTGTGGGAAAAAGTAATCACCCAAGGGAATGACCCAACCAGGAACACGCTAAAGCCAAGTCACATCCACCTGGGATATAAGTGTGGGTACTTGAGGAAAGGAAAGTATCACAAGGATTATTCTGATGAGAAGGGAAACAATGGTCTCTTGACGTATGGATGATCCCCCACGAACAGAATTCCTGCATTAATACCCCTTGTTTAAAAGACCAAAATCCTTCATCTATTTGTTGGTGCAAGAATGGTCGTTCTAAAGCCACCCCACACTTTTATAGATTTTAATAGAGATGAAAAGTATTCCATGGGAGATTCATGGGTACTGATGCTTGGCTGACTTGAGAAGTGAGTGCACTGTAAGGGGGAGCCTGTGTGGTCAAGCATCTTACCATCCATTGAAAGTAGGCATAGCTAGACTTGTCCAAGTGGGGACTCAACAAATATTGTCTCAAATATCCTTATGGTTGTGCGTGTTCCTAAAATCAAAACACTTTTCTTGATCGAAAACATTGGAAAAACAAACATTTAACATGAGCATAAAATCTCAAACCCTTTAGGAGAAGCAAATATCCTTGAACAAATTCACATGCTATTATTTTCCCTTGGGATTTGTATCCTTAGACCCTAGGCATTTGTATTTCATCTCAATTTTCTCCTACTAGTGTCATCAACATTAGGTAACTTTTTCCTTGATTTCCTTAATTTCCACATGATACACTTTGTGGGATGAGAAGAAGTTAAGACATTGGACATCTAGTTTCAAAAACCTAATCAAGAAATGTTTGTGGTAAAAGGAAGTTACTAATCAAAGCTAAGAACAATTGAATCTCACAAATGTGCCTCACCAAATGATTTCAAAAAAGATTAAAATCTGGAAACCCAAATTCAAAGCTCTTAGTCCAAAAGCTCATCAAAAGCGTCTCTCAACACTCTACGAGTTTAGAGAGAGATTGGTCTTCAACTTCTAAAGAAGAGATTCAAGAAACAATCCCAATTTGTACTCGTTATATTATTGTCAAAATCTGACACTTTTTCAAAGGTTTGAACATCTTGTTTAGAGTAAAGTGTGTTCTTCAAAATTGAGGTCTTGTAAAAAAGAGTCTTTTTAGGTACACATAGGATCAAAGTCAACCTTCATCCATCTTTCAAACATCAAACCAAAATCATCTCACCAACAACTCTTGAAAATATGGAAACCATCCTTTATGCTAGACTTTTTGGGTAATCCATGAACCAAAATCCTTGAGTCCAACATCAAATCATCTTGTTTGGATAGGTATGTGAAGATGCATCATTCTCAATATTATTAGTCAAATTATCATCAAAACATCTTGTTTGGTTAGGTGTGGGTAGATGTATCCTTCTCCCTACATTTAGCCAAATTATCATCTTGTGAGAAAATTTATCCCATAGATAACATCCAACATCTTGGGGTCCATTTGTTCACTATCCAAATCAATCCAAATCCAAAAATCAAAACAATCCAAAACCAAATCAAGGTCAAAATCAAAATCCAAGAATCCCAAAATCCAAGAATCAAATTAAATCAAAATCCAAAATCTAAAAAAGTCCCAAAATTCTAGCATCCCCCTCAAGATCTTCTAAGAGTTTAAATCATCCATAGCATCCACCTTTCACACATTTCACCATCACACTATTGAGCCTTAATCATCATAGAGATTCTCTTTTTAAGCCTAAAGTTAGATCAATCTAAAGTATTAGAGATTCATCTCCCACATTCTTGAAAATTGATCCCTATTTTATGGTTTAAACTAGATCTCAACACAAGAAGAGCATGGAAACCAACAAAGAAACATCAACTTCAAGTGATTTGAGTCAAACCATTGCTGAAATAAATCCCATTGGGTCTGGCAATCTCACGATCAATCTTCCTCTATTTTCACAAGTACAAGCGGAGGATGTCACCAACAACATGCTAGGGATCACACAAGATGAGATCACTGAAATGGTTCAAAATCCTGAAACACACAAAATCATTGGCGTCATGATGAAACTCAATCCCTCACAATACATGCTTGAATTAGCAAAACAAGGGGTTAAACTCCCTTTCGATTTCGATGTGAGCTCTATAGTGGAACGACCTCTTGGGGCCTTGCCCCCAATTTCATCCACACTCCAAATCTCATCCACACCTCCATTCCAAAGCATCACCCAAAGCATACCCCAAATAACAACATTCATTGCTCCAACTCAACCTATTGTGAACAAGGGGAGCTCATTTCTTAATGCAATACAAACACACCTCCTTGTAAAAAATCAAGATTTGGATGCAAACACCATATTGGGTCAATCTGTTCCCCAAAATTCATTACACCCTTACGTTTCGCTCACCTTCTAGGATCCCAATGACCCATCATCATCTTTTCATGCAACACCAGCATACCTGTTAAATACACAAACCTCTCTGCCCATGACTTCGCAAGGAGGGGATGGGCTATTTGGACTAGGGGGAAGCTTCTACCTCTCTTCACCATCATCATTTGATCAAGGCAACACACCACCTATCTTCCCACCACTTCCACCTTTACCATTAACATCTAGATCACCCCTCAATTTAGGGTTACCTCCCTTACCACCACTCAATCAAAATCAAAACAACCCCCCAATCATGAATCAAGTCATCACAAAAAATCCTTTGAACATTCCATCGATATCTTAACCACAAATGGAAACCATTCAAACAACCCAAAAAATCATCACCCCATCAACCACACCCCAAATATCTACAACGGTAGTCTCTCAAGGACTAAACACATTAATTACACTAAGCATATCAATTACACCAAACACATCAATTGCCCCATCCACCACACAAATCCCCACCATTAATACAATGGTGCCTCTCATCGCAACAATGAACATCATTCCAAATCTACCTCCATCGCCGCCACCAAGAACAAACATCACCAATCAATATAGCATCACGTTGGAAGCAGACAATAGGCATATGAAAAGACACTTCAACAATTCCAAGTGCAACAAGCACAAAACTCTCAAGTTGTACTACAAGCTGCTTAGCAAGCACAAGCCACTCAAGTCATGCCACAATTGCAACAAGCACAACAAGCACAACAGGCTGCTCAAGCTCAAGCTCAATTACAATAACAACAAGCCACCCAAGCCGCCCAAGTTGTGCAAGCAACACAAGCCACTCAAACCGTGCAATAAGCACAACAAGAACAACAACCCCAATAGGCACAAGCTCAAGCACAAGAACAAGTGCAAGATCAAGCCCAATACCAAGCTTAGCAAGCACAAGTGCAAGCTCAATACCAGGAACAACAACAAGCATATCAGCAAGGCTTATAGTAGTATCAACCACAACAAGAACTAACATTACCAGCCCAACAACAAGTGTTGTTGGAATAGCAACAACAAGCCCAACAACAAGCGTTGTTGGTGCAACAACAACAAGCTCAACAATAGGAACTTTTATCACAACAACAATAGGACCAACAGTATGTGTTTTTGGTACAACATCAATTACAAGCATACTTGGCGCAATAAAACATGCAAACACTATCCACCAACACACCAACCAATCCAATCATCCCTCGAATGATTAAACCACCACAAAACACCTCCATCCCACCCTCTGATCCTTAAGATGATGTATCAACACAAATCAAACTCCTTTCACAATAAGTGCTTGATCTTCAATCAAGGAAAACCACAAATCCACCAAAAAACTTGTGCTCCTATCTGTTCGATAGAATAATTTTCATGAAACCATTCCCCAAGGGATTTGAGATCCCAAAGTTCAATAAATATCATGGAATAGGAAACCCTGACTTGATCACATCAGGGAGTTTCAAGTACATTGCATGGAGGTCACATACGAAGAAACTTATCTGATGTGATTGTTACCCCGGAGCTTGGCAGGAAATGCCATTGACTGCTTCTCTCATCTCTTAGGAATGAAAAAATTATAGGAAATTGTGGATGCATTCATACAAAGCTATTCCTTCAACGTAGGTATGGATGTGACCCTAGAAGAACTTTCAACCATGAAACAATCCAAGGGAGAGAAGTTTGCTTCATTCTTACAACGATGGCGAGCAAAAGCCAATAGAAGTAAATGAGTCATGCTTGAGGAACAACAAGTGTGCACCATCATCACAAATCTTGATGGATTCTTGTCCTTCCATCTCAAGTTGCAAGGCATCACAACCTATGATCACTTGATCCCTAGGGCACTCAATATTGATCAAGCCCTTATCTCACAAGGAGGGGTTCCTTCCTATCAAGAAAGTCATCCATCCACCAGATATAATGATAAACCTCATACATGGGAAAAAAATAGAAATATTACCAATGATGGTGTAGTTGATGCCAAATTTGTCATCAGTGCACCTTGACAAAACACACAAGCACCTCAACAACCACAAACCAACAATCGAAACAATCGACAAGCCAACACTGTTACACAGTAGCTAAACAACCAAATAATCAACAACTTGGACAATCAAGGAAGACCACCTCATTGAAACAAAAACTCCCCCAAACAAAAGTATACACCCCTTGGGGAATTGGATGAATCTATCATGAAAAGATTAGTGCAAGAAAAACTCATCACGGTTCCCACCTATGACAACCATCAAGAGCCCTTGGTAAAACTACCATGGTACAATGAAAATCACTGTTGTGATTTCCACAAAATCAAGGGACATGTAATTGTTAGCTGCATGAGGTTAAAAAACTTGATTCAAGACCTCATTGATGACAAAATCATAAATGTGGAACAACTAGCTTGGAATCAAAATCTCGAGATTTACACAAATCTGATGCCCAACCACAATAAGGGAAATAATAATAGTGATAAAGAAAAGGGTACATTCAAAAGTGTGAATCATGTGTATGACCATGTTGTCACATCTCTAGAAGAAATGGTCATGGTCATCTCCATCAAAGGAGCCCAAGCCATTTGTGGAGTCACCACAAGAGGTGAAAAAGTTACCATCATAGGATCATCTTAGCCTCCTAGAGCACCCACCTCAAACCCGAGATCCATTCCTAGTGGTTACAATGTCCTCGACCAATTGAAAAGAACCCCAACTCAGATCTCCATCATGGAATTGCTAAAAATCTCACTAGCCCATAAGAAGATCCTTGAAGAATCCTTGGCCTCATCTTCCACCCCCACTGATCTTGATGCAGATCAGTTCCAAGCTATGGTCACTACACCTCACTTGCTGAAATTTTTAGAACATAATATTCCAACACAACCATCTCACAATCATGCACTTTATCTTGAGAATTTTGTTCATAAGAACAAGGTCAAGAGGGTCCTGGTAGATGGAGGTGCAGGGTTGAACATATGCACTCTTAAATTAATAAAAAGCTTGGGCTTATCCAAAGATTTTGTTGAAAAAGGAAAAAGCATAACCATCAAAGCCTATGATGATTAAGAAAGAGTGTCTCAGGACACTATTCAACTCCCAATTCAAGTAGGACCAGCTATCATGGAAACAACTTGTCAAGTTATCGACATAGAATTACCCTACAATATCCTCCTAGGGTGTCCCTGGATTCGTGGGATGCAAGTTGTAGCTTCCACTTTCCACTAGTGTGTAAAGTTTCCATACTAAGACCAAGAGGTCACTGTTCATGGAAATCCTAAACCCTTTTACTATTGCAAAAATCTGGAAGCAAAATATTACAAAATCCCCCAAGTGCTTAAGAATTATGAGGGCCCCTCAATTCCATGCATCAACCCAACTACTCTCGCCTCCACTTTTGCGACAGAGACACCCGCCATCTTTGATATCAAGGTCATTATCTAGGATAATGGGTGTGCGGATTACACAATTCCAAAAAATTCTTTTGTGGTGGGAGAGTTACCATAGTCTCCTAGGTCACGAGGATGACCACAGTCAAATGATGCTTCCTCATCCCAAACCTTCATAGCAGGCTCCTCCATCTTCAGAAGTTGGGAAGACCTAGGTCAAGAAATAATAGAAGAAGATCCATCCAACCTCTTGTACCAAGACAACACACCAGCAATAGATCTACCTATGGATGATAGCAGTAAGGGCTTACAAATGATTCTTGCCATGGGCTATGATAGAAATAAAAAGCTGAAACAAAATGACAACAAACTTCTAATATCCCTCATGTCAGAGACACATATGAGAAATATTGGTCTCAGATGTACCCCTCCAAAGATGACCATACTTGGCAAAGGTGCCTTGGTTAGGAAGGTGAAAAATCCTCCTCAACAATCAATATCCACCCTTCGATTACCCGTATCCATAGGTTTACCTTTAGACAACTTCACCTTTGATGTGACTAATGTATGTAGTAGCGATGAGGATCCCATAAATAATTTTCCTATGCTTTTTAAAGACACCTCCATACTCATGATTAGTACCTTATCTTTTGAGACCAATGACCAGTAAATCCATGAATTTAGCCTAGTCTACCCTCAACTCATTGATTATAACCAACAAGGACCACCAATTCTTGACACTTTCAAAA
>VDFB02184980.1:0-11111 GCA_007258455.2 Sequoia sempervirens | reverse complement strand
TAGATCTAGAAGAATTTATTGAAACTAATGTTAATGCTAAGTAAAGATAACATTGAGAACTATAGAATAGATTCCAACACCTCAATTTCCCCCAGGGAAGAATTTGACACTACTATATTTCAAGGTAGACAACACAATCGGGATAAAAAGGGAAGGCACTATAGGGTGTGTTCAATTTGTGAGCCCACCAATTCTATATATATCTCATTTGTAAATAGTGTTGGCACAATATTTTAGGAGCAATTAACTATAGAGATTCTATTTCATCGTTGAGGTACACACAACTTATTGGTTGTACCCAAAACCAAAATTTTTTGCTTCACTAAGGCATTTTGCTTAATTTAGTCTTAATCCTGTTGAAGTGATGTCAGAAGGTCATTTTTGGGGTTTTCAAATATGGAGTTGGTGTCAATGTCATGTCAGTCTGTTATTGAAGAGATTTAAGGAAAATGAAAATTTGAAGGAAAATCATCAAAATTTTCTATCTCTGGAGAAGGGAGCACATTTTTAAAAGGGCGCCCTATCTTTTAGGGGCTTAGATCTTGTTTTTAGGGTTTGTCACCTCCAGCAGACATTTGTCCGGCATCACGTCAGCTTCGCAGTAAGCTATCAAGTTTGTCAAACGGAGCTGTTTCGAGCAAGTTGTGGAAGATACAGTGCAAAACGAGGCGAAGACGAGAATTGACTAACACTGGAGAAAAGCGCAGCTTTTGAGAAAGGCGCCCATCTTTTTGAGTTGTCAAATGAAGGATTTTGACTAAATGCCACCCAAGATGTTTGTCTCACTTTTGTTCAAGCTTCGCGACGCATCCGTCAGTGGGTGAATCTGAGTTGCTGAAGTGCCTGAACTGGAGGTCAAACCTAGGGTCAAATCTTAGTCAAAATATCAAAGAAAAAGCAAAAGAGCACATTTTGAGAAAGGCGCCTAAGCTTTTCAAGCCTTTAATGCTTTCATTTTGATGATATCAGATGTTCAATGTGTCCGTGTTACGTTCAGCTTTCCGTTGCCTGTCTCCGTCAGATCAGAGGATGTCTCGTCAGCTTGCAGTCGAAGTTTTTGTGATATTCTAGTCAGTTCTAGAAATGGCCAAGTCTCGGAGGAAAGAGCAAATCTTTCAAAAAGGCACCTTTGATTTTCACCGTATGATGTTTTCAGAAATGTGCTTTACAAATTGCCATGTGACGAAGTCGCCTACGTGAATGGTGAACCCAGGAACAAGTCCCTAAAATTGCAAAATGTAAGTTATGAAGATTTATTTTTCCTTCAGACGAGATGCAAAAGTCAAAATTGACTTTGTCTCCATAAAAGCGAACTGAAAAAAAGGCGCTTGGATTTTGAGCCTCTGGGATGTCGCTTTTATGTTTCCACCTCAAAATACCTTTGATCGCTTTGTTCAAATTTTAAGGGATAAATCATCACCCAAATTCAATCGAGAAGTCAACAAATAAAGGTCGAAGATGAATGTGAGGTCCCAGAGGTTTTAGCTTAAATTTCTCATGAAATTTGGCTAAGTCTCGAATTCTACTTTTAAGAGCTCAAATTGAATTTTCTCGAAGAGAGTTTGAATGGACGCCTTAACTGGAGTTCTGACTGCAGTTAGACTAAACGTTTTCTGGGTTGTCATCTTCAGTTCGTATATTGGCATGTTGAGTGATCTTTCAGTTCGCATGTCAAGTTAACTAGTTTGCATGTTCAGTTAACAACCTTGCATGTTGAGTTAACTTGATTGCATGTTGACTTAACTGAAGATTATTCTTGAAAGTCAACTTAAGTTCACATGCATGGCGAATTTGGTTGCAATTGTGAAGACTTTGTGAAGTTGGCGAATTCACCTTTTGTCAACTGAAGTTCTAAAAGGGACGGCATAAATGATGAAGCATAGTTTTGTGAAGCTAGCGCATTTTACAAAGAATGATAACTTAAGTTCCAAAAGGGTCGTTATTTTTAGCATAAGTGTGAAGTTGGCGCATTCATTCTATGTCAACTGAAGTCTTGAAAGGGTCGCTATATTTGGAATATTTAAAGCATAAAATATGGCGAATTTCTTATTGTCAACTTTAGTTCTCAAAAGGGACGCTTTAGTTCTAAATTGTGAATTTAAAGCAAGTGTGAAGGATGGCGAACTTAATGTGGATTGCTAACTAAAGTCAAAATCGCATGAAGTTGTTAACTGAAGATTGAAAAGGGAAACCCTAAAGCATGGCGATTTATTTAGCTTATCTTAGTTTCAGTTAACTGGAATGAGGTCCAATCACAAGCCAAGCGCACTTTTCAAGGATTCCATGCTTTATGCGAATTTCATAGATGAAAATCTATTTAACCAAGCAATGGCGTCCATTATTTCATCATCTTTAGCTTCGAAGTTCATATTCTTCTTGAGCGACCAGCAAGCTAAAGGTGCTACAGGTGTCCGAATTCAGCGTTCTTCATATCAACGAGTTTAGATTGTTTAGAGGAAGAAGATTCCAGACTTTATTTTCACTTTGCATGCAGGTTTCATCAAGTTCCAAGGAAGAAGTTGGCGAATTTTTCATAAGCAGACAAGCAAAACTTTCTATCTTCTGTCTTATTTCTTCTATTTCTCACCTTAGGTACTTTCTTCGCATGTCAAAGAAATTCAACACATATTTAGAATCTGATCATCTGGGTTCGCATACTTCAGCATTTGCAGCAAAACCCACATCTTATATTTTTTCGCTAAAATCGACCTGTAGCCTCTTCATTTTGAAGCCTCGTGCTTTTTTCCGAGAATCTCTTTGCATGGGCCTTAAAACACATTTTTTCGAGAATTCATTATCTCGAGTTTGTTCGTAATTCCGCTGTGCACAAACCCACATTCCGTAAAAAATCGAAATTTCTTCGCCATAGGTCATTTTTAGCCTTGTCAAGAGGTTTTCGTGAAGTTGTTCATATTCGGATTTTATGCTCAAAAGTCCTCATTTTCAAAATGCAGTTCAATCTCATTGATTACAAGGCAAAATCGGTTCTTGCACATAATTTCATCAAGACTTCAGACACAAACCTGAATCATGTTTATCTAGTGGTTAATCTGAGCAGTCTGGAGGGTGTTAGCAGCAATTTGTTGAGGAATCTTGAGCGTTCCGGGTTGCTGGCAGCGGCATCCATTCTTGTTACTACTTTCAATCTTGAATTCGTTCTTGCTTGCATCAAGTATTATGACTCATCTTCACGACAAATCAGATCAGTTGACGGGAGGGTTGTTTGTAGTCTCAAACCGAAGGACATAGAGAAATGTTTTGCTATTCCTCCGCGTTCAGATAACTTTACTGTGGTTCTTGAAGCCTGTGAGAAGATATGGGATGCTGATCAACAACGTTCACAGAGGAAGGTGGCTCAGAAATGGCTGAAAGTTCAAAATACTAACATGCCTAAAAAGGTTGGTCGTGGTGAATTCAAAGACGAAGTTGCTATTTTGATAACTTTACTCAATCGAGTTACCGGTCAACAGGATGCTAGCACTTTCCGTTCATGGATGTTTTACCTAATTACCAGAATTCTTGATGGCACAGAGCATTTTGACTGGGCTATGTTGATTAGTGATTGCTTACATCAGCAGATTACTAATTTTCTCAAGTATCATGAGTTTCACATGATATCATACTTGGTCTACTTGGTTGCATTTCAAGGTAGCTACAGGCTTCTAAAAACTAATGGCACTCTCGGTGTTCAACGAGTTCATGAGTATTATCCTCAGTTGGAGTTCTCTCAATCCGAGCAAGACTTCCGAGCAGTCAACGATCACTTTTCTATGAGGACAGTTAGAGATCTTGACAATGAAATGCACATTCGTATTTCTGCCGAGGCAAAATCAGCGATGGACACTTGGGCGGATTGGTTTATCCAGTTTCCTACTTTCACATACATCCGGGTTTATGGATATGTTGGAGAGCCCCTGATGTTGCCAAGGTATCCGTCAGACAAGATCATCTTCATGGAGTTTCTCAGGCAGATGCAACATGTTCATTTCTTTCTTCGCAATCCTCATAAGACTGCAGCCAATTTTCCATTTACATTGGGAATTTTCACATGCAATGCAGCAACAGATGCCAAGCTTATGTCAACCAAGATAGAAAGGTTCAAATTCAAGACTCGTACTGAGAGGCGTTCCTATGATCCTCTCGGTCATTATGCAGACAGGTTGGAGCGAGGGATTGCACATAAGCCAGCACTTGAAGATTTTTGGGCTAATTGTGAAGATGAATTCGAGGTTCGCCGTCGCTACTATTAGACTCACTATCGGTCACCCATTACCTATCGAAGATGTTGATGGTCTATAAGTAAGATGATGATGGAGAAGTTCTTCTCTCAATTCATATGTCAAAGATCAAGTTGCTCGGCAGCCACTTCGCTCACCTGATTGGTATGCTAAGGAGAGTACTTCTATTGAGGAAGTTTCCAGATCAGTTATCAAGACTAGCAAGTTGTTCTTGGAGAGCAAACGGAAGTGGAAGTCAGTTCCTGTGACAGAGCCACCAAAGGATTTCTCTTCGCTTCCTTCTACTTCTAGGGCAAGGCCTCGAGTCAAGGCTATTGTGATACCTCCTGAAGGGGTTAGACTCAGTGGAAACACAGGAAAGAGAGCTACTGGTAAGAGGAAGCAGAAACAAGTTGAGAATGTTCCTGAGATTCCAGTAGAGACAGTTATTCAAGCTGAACCTCACGTTGAACCTCCTAGTCCGCCTCACATGCAACCTATTGACATAGATTCTGAGCCTGAGACACCAATTCAAGCTGGATCGGAGACACTTGAACCACCATAGGTTGATACATCAGGGATAGTCTCTCCTCGAATTGAAAATATTGTTCAGCCTTGTTATTCGAGGGAGTCTTTGGGGAAGACAGAGTACAGAACCTTCATTAACCTTTGATTTATCTCGAAGTTCGTGAACCTATCGTGAGAAGGCCTAACAAGAAGACTTCAAAAAAATGTGCATATTTAGAGGAAGTCCCCAATCGGATTGTTATCGGTTGCCGCTCCTCCGGTAAAAGCTTTGATGAAGTCAAGTTGGTGGGATTTCACTTTTACTAGCACACTTTGGTGCGACCACTCGAGACAGATGAGGATCTTCTAAGATCGGGCTACTAATCTTGAAGAGCTTAATCACTAAGGATGGAGAAGATAAGGCCCATCAAGGCTGAAAATAGTCAACTTCACAAGACATTTCTAATCTGTTCATGAAATTCGAGCACTGGTTTTCCTTAGAATACACCCGCAGGTAACAACGGTGCTTCGATCGCTTAGCTCTCATGGCAGCACTTTTGGACAACCGGATTGAAAGTTTAGTTGCTGGCCAGGTCGGGCGCCTTTAAAAATTTGTGTCAGCTTTGAGGAGTGATGTACATAAACTCCTCGGCCGAGCATTTAGTTGCTCTGCTGCGGCTGCGTAGAGTTTGGCAAAGGATCGTGTTCTGGTGTCTCAATTGTCTGTTGCATATGATGCCTTGGAGATTGTCGAGGATCAAGACAAGGTTTTTACTTGGAGAGAGCAGCACCTTCTCAAAATGGAAATATGTGAGAAGATTTCTACCAAGTTGTTTTCACTCAAGGGTGATGTGGTTGGAGTACTTGCACTTGTTAGCGGTTTCGTTGTTCAGATTCCGTGTCATTATCTTCTTGAAGATGGCACGTATGTTGAGTTGGACAAAGTACAAGCTGAATTCGAGAAGCTGATTCGTGACAGCCTTGAAGGAGAACCAATGGCGCCTAAGTTAGAGAATATTTCAGTTATTGCAGCCAGTTTCAGGAAGGCGACTGAAGATTGTAAAGATGGCATGCACACAGTCACAAAAAGTGGCAGAGAACTAAAGAAACAGACTGTTATTTTGAGCAGCATCAAAGTGCCAGATGACAGAGAGATCGATGAGTTCTTGGTCGAAGTGTTAGACCGAGATGACATGGAGTGATCTGCCAGTTGGAACTTGCAGTTAATTTCAAGGGTTGAGTCATGAGCAGCAGTTAACTCGACTTTCAGTCTTGAGTTTAATGGCCGACTTAACACCATGCCATCTCGGCCCCTGAATTATCATCACAGAGTTAGTGGGTTAGGCTCCAGCTAACTCCAAGGTGCGTCCAGCTTAATCCAGTTTTAAATAAGGACGGCATGCCATGGTCCATTTAGGTTAAATGTATCGCTTAATCACCGGGTAGCTTCAGCTTAACTCCGTGATAGTTTACTTCATTAGGGTTTACAGCAAATCTTGCATGCATTGCAAGAACTGTAGTGAACTCAAGGTGATTTTAGGGTTACCCACACCTTGATGTATATAAATAAGAGCTTTTGCTCATTTGTAAATAACTTTTGCTTGAGAGAGAAATATATGCTGCGCCTACCTTGCCCTCAATATTGCTCTTTTGGTATTTGTTCATGCGTCTTTGCTCTTATGATCAATTGTTATGCCACATAGGGTTTCATGCGATTGTGATGGTGAATTCTTTCCATAGTTTAGATAAATCTGTTTTGTGTTCAATGAGCTTGTTCAGATTGAGATGATAGTTGTGCCTACCTTGCCTTCAAGTAGAGAATCTGCACTTGTTTATCGTATGGTGTTGTGAACAATAAACTTATTCGGATTGAGATAATAGTTGTGCCACCTTGCCCTCAAGTAGAGAATCCGTATTTAGTTTATCGTGTGATGTTATCAATAAACTTGTTTAGATTGAGCAAATAGATGTGCCACCTTGCCTTCAAGTTGAGGGTCTATACTTGTTTATCGTCTGATAAGTCAAACCTTGCTCCGTTTCCTCATGCTCTGTTTTCTTGAGGAGACTGGATAGAATTTAAGCAATTAAGTTTAGTTGTAGTTAGTGAATCTGCGAAACTAGAGAAAATTCTCAGCTGCAACGTATATAGTTTTCAAGAAAGCCTTGTACCTCTACAGCTGAAACAAAAAGACAGGAATTAGTTTAGTTTATTTCCCTTTGCAGGTATTTTTGTCAAGCACAACGAGGGAGCTTCCCCTCCTAATTTGAAGAGCACTCATTGCGTAGTGTGCATAGCTGTCCGTACCAACTCTTTCTCCAGAGGTGCTAGTTGTTACGCCAACATGAAACTTCAATGGAAATCTACTGGAAGCGCACTAACATCAATGTTAAGCTCTGTTTTCAATTTATTCACCTCTTTTGACCACAAATTGGTTGGAAAGTTCAAAACCCTAATTCTATGGATTTGGCCAAATTTCTCGTTTAAACTCACAGGCGGGCACATCTCCGAAAAGACAGATATTAGAAAAGAGACAGATAGAGAGAGAGAGACAAAAATCAAAGCCAAAAAGACCAGAATGGAGCAAAAATTAGGGGTCCCCATTTTGAATGGGGCGATGTGTGAAAAGGTCATAACAAGAGGTTTGATGAAGGCTTTCAAGCCTAGTACTCTACAGGATGCTATCCAGCGTGCACTTGATCTTGAGACTACAAATCCTACACATGAGCCCCACTTAAGAGTTTAAAGGATAATAAACTGGAACACAAACTAGACAAAGGAGCTCTCAATCGGCCTAAGTGTATGCCACCTAATATGGATTTTGAAACAAGGAATGAGCTGCGTAGGAAGAAGTTATGTTTCACTTGCAAAGAACCGTGGGAACTTGGTCACAGGTGCCTTGGGAAAGGCAAAGCACATTACATAGAGGTCATCTCTAATATTGATGAGGAGATTGTGGACACTAGCTTGGAAAGTGAACATGAGGAGCGACCACTAGAGCATGATGATACTAATACAAAAGATATGGCACATGGAACTATTGCCTCATCAGTTCCTAAGTACTACCCTTTTAGAGTGAGGGGAGTCTTGAGTGGATAGTAGGGTGACTCATAATTTCATTGATGAAGGTCTAGTGGTGAAGAGAGGATTGCAAGTTGAGGATTTTCCAAGATTCGGTGTTATGATGGTTGATGGATTCAAAATGAGTTGTACTAGGAAGGTTCCTTAGTTGATCATTTAGTTAAGTGACTATATACTATATAGTCACTAATGATTTCTACGTGATTGAGATTGGTGAGACAGATGTTGTCCTGTGAATCTAGTGGCTATATTCATTTGATAGATACAGTTAAGACTTTCAGACAATGGAGTTGGAGTTTATGTTAGATGGGAAGAAGATAGTGTCGAGAGCTTTGGCAGATGGTGTGTCAAAGGTAGTGACAACAACGAAAATTGAGGCTTTGTTTGGATGTGGTGAGGTTGCAAGGGCAGCCCCAAACTTAATATCTTCTGAATCTTTTTCTAGCGATAACAGGAAATACTAGGTGGATGACATTGGTGAGAGTCAGTATCTTGTTGATATTCCATATTTAACAACCAAGTATGGGATAGCATTGGGGAATCCAAGGGTTACACAAGGCATGACATTTGATGATGGAGTTATTATTCCTTGCTTCTTGAGGACAACACTTCTTATCACATTGGAAGGACTCAAGGTATGTAAAGATTTTGTTATCTTGGATTTGGCAAGAACATTGAGTTTGCATTGGAGATATATTATTGAGGGTTATTGAATGAGACTTTGATGGATTCCAATTCTGAACCAGCTATTCTTCATTTATATTTAACCAATGATCAAATATATCATAGTCCTAGTTTGTTGAGTTGGCATAATTCCATCAATTTGCAGCATGTAGGTTTGGTTCAAGGCTTGTCATCTTACACATGGATGTTTAGTGATTGTCCCATAATACTGAGTGTAAAATTTTTAGATCTTGCATTGATGATTGCAACTGGTTACTTGGGTTTGTGTGTGCGGAATGGTCACTTCATACTTGGAGTTTGAGTGACACTTCATACTTGGAGTTTGAGTGATGATGATTATAAGGTTGGGATCCAAGGAATGGCATGATTATTAGATTGTTTCATAGGGTAATGCAGGGTGATAGAATTGCTGATTTCAGTTGTATCAGAGTGGAGCAGTGAATTTGTGGTGGAGCATTCATAAGATTGATATGGGATCCTAGTAATTGGCCATGGTATACAGGTATAGATTGCTGGGGACAAGCAATCTCTGGGAAGGGAGGATTGTAATGTCCTTGTTTTCCGAGTAATCACCAGCAGAGATTAATTTAATTAATTAAATATTAAATCGTCCTAAGATAATATTTTAGTTTTTATATTTAATTAATTAATTTATTTTTAAAGTGACTTAATTAAATGGGCGGAGAAAATATTAAATAAAGTTACTTTAGTGGAGCAAAAAATTTAATAATAAAAAATTAAAAGGTGGTGGAGTATAAAAGGTGGTGAAAAGGGATTCATTTATCTTGTGAAAAAATTGTTATCGGGAGCATTTTGGAGAGCGTAGCTTTTAGGAGACTTGAGGACGAAAACCCTTGAGCTGGCGGGTTGGACGAAAAACCCAATTCCATTGATTGGCGGATTCATTTTAGGATTCACATGGAGTTTCAACGATTAGTTGAACGATTTAAGGAAATTTATGAAGTCTTTGGAGAAAAGACAAATTTCAGAGGGTTTGAACATTTGATGAGAAATAATTATATATGGGTGTGTAAATCAAATCCATTACTCACAGTATCTATGGTTCATCCCAATTCCATCTGCACCACGTTCATGTAAGGAGTAATTTAATCTTGCAGTTATAATTTACAAAGTGAGCTCCTTCAGTGAATGTATTGGTAGCGTGGAATATTCTAAACAAGGCGGCTATAATGATTATGAGTATAGCGGTGAGAATTATCTATAGCCTACGATTTATTGTGAGGACGCATTGAATGAAAGGCATTGGGCCTTTCCTTAAGTGCCACCCAAGCAAGGGAGTTGAATGGAAAGAATAGTTGATATTGGAAAAGCTTCTTGGTTGTCTCATTTCACATAGGTCTGGGTAATCGAGATATAGCAAATATTATTTAGTCAAAGGTGGCATGTAAATTGTGACCGATTAGTGTCTTAAGTGTGATTTGTTAATATATATAACTAAATGAGTGGGTCAAAAATATTGAACGACATAGTATTTCAAGGGGGGATGGGATGTATATTCCATACTTATAGAGGATCGAAGATGTTTGAATGTTATGCCGCTAATGTTGTGCTAGCTACATATGGTGAAGAAGTTGATGCTAGTTGAAGGTTTGTTTTATACCCAGATAGAGAACATATATGGAGGCATACCTTTGTTGCGGAGCATGGAATTCTATTAAAAGCTATTGGTAACTGCCATCACATATCCTATTTCCATTGCAGAGTAGTCAGAAAGGGAACACATGAGTTTAATCTAGTAGTATACCCGGCGAAGCAATTCACAACCTTATCAATACCACACCATCTTGGGAAGAAAATCTCTTATCTTGAATGGCCATATGGCCAAATTCAAGATAGCTACCTTTATGTAATATCTATGCATGGTTTCACCTTATTGAAGAACGTTGCATTTGGTTAAATTCCAAAATCTATTAGATAGGTGAAGACTTTGTTATGACAAGCTCTATTTTAGTAAGCTATTTATGATTTTATATAAGTATATGTAGTACTAGGTACTTCATTTTTCCAATCCAGTAGCTATAGCTATAATTGTTGCACAAATATTCAAATGTGATAATACATATTAGTTGTGAATTGCATTGATTCCAAACACCAACCTGGTTCAAATGAACATTTACAAATTGTTTGACAATATGCATACCAAGTAGATAGTGGGAAAAGTGCAAATATTGTGGGAGGCTTCTTACATGTTCCCACTCGGTTTTCTCCCTTTAAATAGTGTTTTTACATATCTAGTTAGGATATCACCTTTCTAGGATTGACCTATTCACACTTAGCTTAAGTTAACTTAGACTTTTTTATGCTTTTGTCTCACCTCATGTGGTTGAGACGTATCCTAAGAGTAAAAAGTTGATGCTTTGTGGGTATAGTGACAATCACTACAGGTTGATTGATGTTGATATTGATCGCTTGACTTTCAATAGAGATGTTGTGATTGATGAGGAAGTAGGTCCTTTTCAGACATCTTTGAGATCCAAATTACCGATGATCAACCTATTTTTGCTAAGGATTCAAGTATTCGACTTCAAGAAGCTCCACTTGAAGGGGGGGATTCAGAGAATGATGAAATAAACTCGGTTTTTATTGATGATAACTTGGATCAA
>VDFB02184979.1:0-13964 GCA_007258455.2 Sequoia sempervirens | reverse complement strand
TGATGCATCTTTCACTTTGTGGTGAAATTGGGTGTGATTTCCTTCTAAAGCATGATCTCTCTTAGCATATTATATTCCTATTGGTGGCTTGATGTGACACAGTGCATCCCCTAAGTTGTGAATATTTTATTCTTCGATTGGTCCTCTCTTGGAGACATTAGGCACAATGTTTCGTAAGTTAAATACCTTACATGAACTAAGCAAGACTCCTTTGAACGTTCCCTATTTTTGCATTTAAAATTTCAATTATATGGCCACCTTACATAACACACTTTGCATACCTATGGAGCCATCTTGTTTTTTCATGAGTTCCAAGCTTATGAATCTTTGCTTGCCTCATGAAGCTCGAAGTTCATTGTTGTGTGGTGCCTTATCAAAGTTATTAGGAGGTATAACTTTGGTAATATGGTTGGATGAGAAGTTGATATGAGGCATGACCTTCCCATAGCCACTCACGTGTGTATGTGTCTCACCTCTTTGGATACTCACTTGGAGCGAACAACCTGAAGTTTCGTTTCCTTAGAGTGAGTGTGCATTTTTTGGAAAAACAACTTAGATCTGATCCACATCGTGCTGGAAAAATGGTCGAAGGTTGATCCACCCCCTCTTTTATTTTAATCTTCTTTTCTCTATTTCTTTGGCAGTGTATGTGTGTTCCTTGTTGTTTCTCTTCATATCATTTTCATGTGTGTTCTTTTGTGCCTATGTTGGTTTTCCATAGGACCTTGGTCCCGGGGGCTTGCACAACCCTCTTGATCATGGCCGTCCTATCTTATTAGCATTGATACATTTGGAACCCTCTTGATGTGCATGGGTCTACTTTAGTTTGAGGTGGAAGTAAGTTCCTCCTCTCACTAAAGTGGGGGCTAGATATAATAATTGAAAAATTACTCCCTAACATGGCCTTGATTTAGTGTTGTAATATGTCTAACATATTCACATTAGATCTTAGGCCCGTGTGAACTAAATGGGCTTATTGGTGCCTTATTTAGGGTGTTGTAAAGTGTTTTACCACATTTCCACACTAATATAAGGTTTTCATTATCAATTGGGCTTATTTATGCTTTAATTGGCCTTATTTTACATCCACAAGCCTTATTTAATGCAGCTTTTTTGAGGATAATCCAAAAACAAACCAACATACAATTATACTTCAGGTGTTTTTAGGTTGTGTGTCCTAGATTTAGTGATCTAAGACTCATACACCACCTTGAGCATATGAGTCCTATTACCTATTTTATCTACAACTCAAAATAGGTGGAGCTGAATTGCATTCATCATAGAAAGGTGCAAATTTTTGCTAAAAGTATTCATTGAATTTCAAATTTTGATTATGCAAATGTTTGTAATAGAAGAACTCATAAATTTGCATAAAAGAATGTTGTTTTTATTCATATTGGAAAGACTGAAGTCCTGCACAAGCCGTAGGAGTATCTAATTTTATTTTTTCATAATCAAATGATGAATACAAAAATGAATGTAAACTATACAACTGGAAATAATGTAGACATAAGATAGAAGGTGATTCGTCATTGCCTAGAATGACAAATCATCGTCTTTACGTTGAAGTCTTCAGTTGTTTTGTTGTTCTTTCAAATTGATCCAACTCTAGGCTCCAAGAGCATCTGCAAGTATGATGAAAAGTGGTATTAGAGATGGTGTCTAAGCAATGACAAATCATATCCTATCATATCCCTACACTACCAGCAAAAATATAATGCACATTTGATCAGGCATCCATCAGATGATTTCACTGTTCAAAAGAAAATAGAATTCAATGGAAGCTTTCAACTTCATTTATTTTGCTAACATGTTTGTTTAAGTGTACAAGTATAGGTATAATCATCATTCTAATCAACAGATATGCTTATGAGTGGTGTGAAATGCGGCTCCCACAAGGTTTGAGACCAGCTCATAAACAGTGACATAAACAACATGTAGAATAAGTGACCATAGTGGGACTGTTGCTACAAAGTTGATAAAAGTGGAATAAGAAATCACATTTTCAAGAAAGCCATGTTTGGATACATGTTCTTATACTACCACTAATTTTACATCATGTTTTCATATCATTTTGCAATTGTATCATCATCATTTCTGTTGTAAAGAATCAAATGGATATATACAATGATGCTACAGTTCATTCATCAACTGCTATGAGAGGAAACATATTTGAATACGAGTATAGTCTATCATTGAATAAGACAGTAGTTCATCTCATGAATAGTCCAAGCAAATGTAAAGAGGGTAAAGTATGATAGAACAATCCAATATCTAATTACAAATGTTTGACAAATGATGAGAAGAACAAGGCATATTGGCTAGTTGATAAAATTCTTCAAAGGATTGTTATCCATTTATTACAGAGATGCAAAACCTTGATGAACAACACTAGAAGTATTGCATAAACAAAGAATTCTATAACATGTTTTCCAAGAAAAGTCCAAAGGACTCTGTTAAGGACAAAAGCTCGTGCAGAAGTAGAATTGCATATAAAAGAAATGCATACATTTTTATCGTGTTGAGTTGCATTTGGATATATGTGAATGGTGATGGAAAGCTTATTTTTGTCCAGTATAAAAATAGAAGCAAGATATAGTAGCCTTATTAGGGTTATTCAAAAAAAAAATTCGAGTACAGATTCAAGCAATGCTTTCTTTTCTGTTGGAGAGAGTCAATTTTCTTATGTTGAACACTAATGTTGTTATATATCAATGTTTACTACTGTCTGGGTGATTCATAAGGTATGCTCATACATAAGGAGCATCAAGCTATTTCATGGAGTTAAGGAACAATAATTAATACAAAGATCAATGCTTTATCATGTTGAGTTATAATATGACAGCTAATGAACGGTTACATGAAAGCATACAACTACAAGGAAGTATCATTTTACACATAGGAAGGTCACAATAATTGGAGCTTACAATCTATAGCAGCAACATCTTAAACATGATGGTGGCCTTTTATGAGGAGGATTTTTTCCTTTTCTTTTAGGAAAATGAGTGAAATATTTCCCTTAATGCCTTCGTAGAATACAGAGACAACAAAGGCATTTTATGCAAATGACAGTCCTAAATGTCAAAGCCTGTGGCCAAACACATAAAATAAGAAAAATATACCAGAGACTTCAGAAAACAATAAACCCATCTCATGGCGGCCTGTATAAGAAAATCTTATCCACAAATGAAGCACCATATAAGACAAAGAGGCCACAACCATAGAGCAAGATAAAAGAAAAACCTAGAAGTTCAAATAGACAACCCGTGGCATGTAGAAGGAGGACATTAACATGAAGCGTTTTTTTTACTGTATTTCCAGACATATAGCAAGAAGTTTCAAATTGCAAGGAAGAAGCAAGATACATAAAGAATGCCCACGGCGTAGGAAATGGAACCCTTAACAACAAATCTGCAAGGGTTTTTTATGAAGAAACCTTAAAACATTATCTTCATTCACAGATAATGAAACAAAAGGGTATTTCTTACACAGATAGATGATTACCATGCATAGTTGCATTTGAATTTTGCATAGATTTCACATGAAGGCTATAGGAAGATTTGCAGATCCAGTTCGAGCCCTTATTTCTTCAATGGTGGCTTCAATGGTGGCCCAAAACAATTGAAGGACAACAAAATAATGAGAGAAGAAAATATATTAGATATTGTGCTATAGCCATAGCTTAAAAGTTCAGAAATGTCAACAATATCTTCAAATTGTGACTGAAAACAATTTACCCGTTGAAAATATTCATGGAAAATCCAGAAAACAGTAAGGTATGGTGGAATTTTGAGCTCCTAATTAAGCAATTTCTTAGAAAACCAACCTAGGTATGGCGGAGTCAGGTTCAAAAAATTTCCATCAAAACTTCATGAATGCTTCAGTGGAACTCAAGTATGGCGGATCGAAGAGTATAAGAAAATATCAGACAAATGGTAAGACTACAGCCATGATGGCTTGTAAACTCTTCTAAAAAACATTTTTGAAGCTCCTAAACAATGAACTCCAAACTTACCAGCATTATCAAGAATTCCAACTCAAAAAGGTGCAAATTCAAGCCATTCAATGAAGATTACAAGTTTTAAACCCCAACAACATGGCGACCAACTTCTTCATGAAGCTTCTCCAAAAATTCAAAGTGAAAAATGATAATGCATTTTAGGGTTCCACACTTTTTCCCATTTTCCCTAAGTCGAAATGGAGTTTTGATTATTGTTTTAACAAAAATCATTATCAATTATCATTCTATCTTTTTTTCCCGTGGCTTAAGTGAAAATAACCATCAATAATGTGGTTGACTATTATCATTGTGGTCAACTATTATTTAAGTATTTATAATATGCATGGTGGCCGACTAAGGTAAATAATGCATAATTTTTCATTATATTATATGCTATGAAGAATGACATTGAATATCAAATGCTAAGTATAGGTTGTGAATGAAGGGATATATTGAAAAAAAATGCACAAGTGGAGCTTCAAAGTTCAATTATTTAGACCATGCATATTATGGAGAATATTAGCACTTTGCTTCAATTTCACATCAGTTCACGAAATATCTTGATCATGTGCATGGAGAGGTGGATTTTTCTAGACACTAAGATCAAATTGCTTCAATTTTGGGCCATTTTTATGAGGATTTTTTCTTTTGCTCATGAGAGCATATTGTGGAGATATTTTTTGACTTCAAATCTCTTTCAGTGCTATTTTCATGCATTCTGGAGCTAGTTTGAGTTGTAGTTCAGTTGTACACATTATGACTATGAGTTTGAGCCCGAGTTCACTCATTTTTGCATGAGTTTGAGCTCTTCTTTTCCAGATCTTTATTTTGCTCAGGATTTGCCTTGGAATTATCATTTTCTATACTAAAATTTACTTTTAGTTTCACCTTCATGCACTTTGGAGTTGCATCTCATTGTATATATTTGAAAAGGTTAATCTTTTTCCTCTAGTTCTTGTTTTCTGCCTTTGTGTTATGGAAAGAAGACTTTCTTGTAACTCAACATTTTAGATTTAATATAGTTTTATAGCTTTACAGGTTTCATAAGTTATCATTTTTGCAAAGGTTTTCCTTCATGATATTAATTGAAATACAATTCACCTTTCCAATTTTAGGTGTTTTGTATGGTTTAAATAATTTGATGCAATTTTGATGAGTTTCATTTTTGAAACCTTCAAATTTCTGTCTTGTTTATGCATGCATATATACAATTGCAGTTCGCCACAGGTCATTAATTTTGCTCAAAAGTTGTTTTCTTTTTCCTTTAATTTGTGAAAACTCAGTTTTCCTTAGTAGGAATATAATACATACATCCTTTTAATGAACTATTCATGTGTTCAACGTGCTCAAATTAGACTATGTTAACAAATTTTCTTGAAGGTATAAGTTGTGAATCATTCTGCAAGTTTACCATCATTTAGGTGCATCACTAAGGTTTTAATTTTAGTTCATGCATTCAGTTCAATCCTTCTTACCATTTTCTCAAAACAAATCATTCAAGTACCTAATTGATCATTATATAGCAACCAACCTAGAATCTGGAGGTCTATCTTCACCATAGGAATACCCACAGCCTAAAGATAGTTCCTATGTTTCAACAGATTGTTGAATTTAACCATTCAAGCATTCGGGTGTAATTTGCTTAACAACAAGTCCCACCTAGGTATTTGGGCCCCAATCTGGATTTTACATCATTCTATGCATTTTTTAAAATGTTTCCCATAGTTAAGCCTAATGGGACTCATACGCCACTTTTGGTGTATGAATCTCGTGTGGCCCAAAATCAAATTTAATTCAAATTCTTGGTAGGATTTTATTCTCCTTGATCTAATGTTGGCTTGTAGTGTTGTAATTTTAGGAAATTAGGCATAAAGAAGTATAAATACAAGTTTCTTTCACTCATTTCACCTAAAAATTCATGAATCATAAGCAACTTGAGTATTCGTGCATTATAGAAAATTGGAGTTCACAAGAGTGTTCAAGTGTTTACAAGAGCATTCAAGGGTAGATTATCAAGTGTTTTAGAGAATTTTCAAGTATCAAGCATCATGTCAAAGTCATCATGCATCATGTTTTTTTGAGCTAACAATTGTGATGTAGGGTTTTATGATTCAAGCTAGCATTCAATTCAAGATCTACCACATTCAAGCAAGAGTCAAGATCTACATCCATTGGAGCCATCTCATACATGTTTGCAACACTTTATTGATAGGGTTTGGTGAGTTTCAACATTACATTTTGTTCATTCATCATTCCTTCATCTTATTTCATTTCATTTCAAGGTTTGATTACCAAAATGGGGTTTGACCAAGGAAAACCCCTTTCCACTAACAAAAAAATTTCCCTCTTTTTAGTGTGTGATTTATAGATCTAGGTTGAAACACATTGAAGAGAAATTTGGAGAAATTTATCAAGTTGTCAAAGTTGTCACCTTGCATTGGAGATCATGAGAGACATCTATAGGTTACAAATCACAGTCTCAGACCTGAAAATCAAGTGGAAAGGACAAAGTAGAGACTGAAGAGAAAAATCAAACTTTGAATTTCTAGAAAAGCCTAACCAGAATGATATGCCACTTTTGGCATATGAGTCCCACTACAGTGATTTTTCTAAATTTCAAGAGTTCTAGACATATCTTTGCCAAATTTTTGTTCTTGCCTAGAAACCCTATTCTGGGACTAAATCACCTAATTTGGTGTATTAGTCCTATTCAGTATTAAATTCAATGTTTTCAACATTTCAAGTCTTCATTCAGGCCTCTTTAGGTTTCCAAGTGCACACCTTTCATCTCTCAACTTTTTGTTTTGATTTAGATGGATTTTTAGGTCATTTAGTGAATTCTTGCACTGCATTAGGTTTTGCATTTCATTGGTCTTTCCAAGCCCTAGCTTGGTGGTGAAACCCTCTTTAGTTTCTTATCAAACCCCATGACATCCCTATTTCAAGATATATTTCTCCTTTGTATACATTAGATTGAGATCTCTAGGGTTTTCCTTGAATGAATGAGAGTGAAGAAGATTGTTGTTCTATGTCCTAAACTGTAAAGCAACCATTTTCATTCATTTTAGCTAGGTGTTGGTAAACAAATTTGTTATTACAAATTTTCCTTGAAAAATAACTCTAAGTTTCCCTATTGAGCAATGTAAAAAGAATAAAAAATTGGAGAGATTAGTGTTGGATTAGCAATCTTCCTCTAAATTTTAGAGGTACAAATCCCTTGTATGAAGAGATTTAGATTTTTAATGGGTATGCTTTTAACCATAAAGTAGGAAAGGAAAATAAGTTAAAATAGAGACAAGAAGGATACATTTCATAAAAAGGAGGATGCACACACAAATTTACCCCTCAAAGACACAAAGATCAAATATAAGATGAAGGAAATAGCTACAATTAAACATATCACAACATGTCAATAAATAGCTATAAATTTTCCCATGGAAGAATCCACAACAAAAAAAACATGTTTATTTCACAACCAATCATATTATTCTCTATTTATTCCTTTAATTGAAGAGCTAAAAAAATCTTTCCTATTTACAAAATGAGAAACTCAATCTTCCTCTTCATAAATTCCCTACTCTCAACCAAAAAGAAATTTCAACCCTCCCTCTTAGAAGTTTTACAATAAATAGAAAAGAGCAACTTTTTAGTTTTTGTAATTTACTCTTTTTCAATTTGGGAGTTTACAAAGTTTTATAAAATAAACAATAAAAAAATAACTTTTGAGAGCACTTGTAGATAATTTTAAAATAAATTAATGGACCTTTCCTCTCTTTTTTTATGACCAATAGTTGACACCTTTATTCACGCCTCCACATGTGTTGATACCCTCCTTGAAACCTTCATTCTCATCTTTATTTTTTTATGTATTTTCAATAATATATTGTCCTTTAAAATGGCTCTAATAACCATTCTAGGCACCCACAGAGCTCAAACATTTTATAATTTTTTTGAAAAAAATAGCTTTTACCTCTCATTTTTTCCTTTAAAAAGTGGTTGTCGAGATTTTGAGTGGATCTAACAACCTTGTCAAGTTTTGACAGAGGTTTTCTAACCTTGCAAATTTTTTGAAAAAAAATTATTTTTTAAACCACATATGATTTTTGATGGTCTTTAAAACACTTAAAAGCTTAATTAAAACTTGAGAAGGACTAGGTAATTCATCTCAGATTTTCAAAGTTGATATGGAGGTTTGCACATTGTTGGAAATAAGAATAATTTTTTTAAAAATAGGTCAAGTTCAAAAATGAGGCCAACAACTGGTTCTGACTGGTACAAGGACTATAAAGAATACAATAGGAACCAAAAATCTCTGGTTAGGATTAGTGCTTTAAATCCATTGGGATAGAGTAAAAAAACTAACAAAGCATGATTGGCGAAAAGGAACTTGACAAAAGCCAAAAATGTGACACACAAAAAATGTAGAGAGATTGGAACCAAAATGGGCAAGATAAAAAATCCTACTTAACCTATATACAAGGTTGGGAACCCCACCAAAAACTTCTTCATAGTGGTCATGCAAAACCATTGATGGCCTAAGAGAAATAAATGTGTGTGTGAAGCAGTAGACAATGAATAAGAAGCACTTGAAGACCCACCAACCACCTTTCCACTATCATGATGAGATTTCAAAATAATATCATGCAAAGGTTCTCTAGATAAAATATTATGCCCAAATAGACACTCTACCTTATACACCTTTGAAGCTAGTTGAATCATATCATCAATGCCCTACATATAGTCATTAGGATCTACTTATATAATGTTGAATGTAATACCATCCTACACTTGATTTTCTATGCAAGAAGAAATCAACCCCTGAATTGGACATCCATCATGAAATCTATCAAATAAATAAACTTCTTGAGGGTGCTCTACGGAAGTTCCTTTGTCTAAGAATACGTTATTTAGAGACTTTAAACACTATCTTGCAATGTACGCATTGGAAAATTTATCAAATTTAACCATTAGTTTATTTAATATTTCAATTTCTTCCCCATTGTTATGTACTTCACATAATGGATGAAGATGGTGATGAAAAAATGATTGAATTGAAGAACTTGGATCTTGCACAATACTATCTTCAAAATGAAAGGATTCAAATGCAGGATGATCTATTACCTCTTCCTACAATTATTTCTAACCTTTGTCAAGAAACTTGAATTCTCGTTTGACTAAATGCATGGCAAAGTATTGGTGGTTGATGGTTTATCGTGCCAATTTTTTTTATTTTTAAACCAGCCTCCTACATCTCCATGACCTTCCACATACCTTTATTACATAAAGTTTTTTGTATCATGTTCTTCCATAAATTTGAAAGACTCATACTCAAGTTGGATATAAGTTTGAGAAATATTACCTAATGATTCATTTTTACACTTTCTCCAAGTGGGCTTTCAACCTTGATTCTAATCAAAACCTTCACTAAATCTATATTCAGACCTTTAGATGTGAAAGATTCTATTTTTGGAGAAGAAAAGAGGCCTTGGTAAGTACATTCATTTCTATTTGTCTCCCAATTGCTTATTACAATAAAATATTGTCCAATAATTTTTGTAGTCAAATTAGAACCAATATCCACCTCTCTTGGTTGAATTGAATGATCATTCACATTTTCAAAGGAATCATTTATTTTATCTTCAATTTTTTTTGAGTTTTCATCATTGCTTTCAATATGTAAATGATATATTTCAACGTATCTTAAAGCATGAGGCTCAATTTTTTAAAAAATTGAAATTTCCTTTTCGCTCAAAATTGTGAGATTGTGATAAGAATATGTAAGAGGTATTAACTTCGATCTTTTTGAACTCAAAGAAAGTTGAGTAAAACCTTTCTTTTTAGAATAAAAAAATGTATTTGAAACCTCTGGAATACATATTTTCATGCAATTTTATTTTAGCAAATAAAATAAAATCATATCATCTTCAATTTCAATAACTTCTCTTTGTGCAACTTCTAAACTGTGTACCATGTTTCTCTTCAAGAAAAACTTGACTGTAGATTGTAATGCAGCCATAAAGACATATAATTGATTGTTTTCTCTTGGTTGATAATCTTGAGGATTCTTTTTCAATAATCTATTGAATCATTTCACAAACCCCCTCATGGGTTCATTTTATTTCTTCTAAACCTAGAAAATTTGAGATAATAAAGTATATATGTCAACTACATGCTTAAATATTTTAAGAAACTTCTTTTCCAAGTTATCCCAATTCACAATACACCCCTTTCAAATTTTGAAACCATTCTATAACATGTCCAACGAGGTTTTCAACAAATAGTCACACAAACACATCTTCTTCATGAATGCCCAAAATTCCACAAGTAACAGTGAATGCTTGAGTATGACTGTTAGGATCTTATAAATTCTCTGTACTAAACTTTGGAAAATATTGTATAGATCCCTTAGGTAAAGTTGTATAGTGGGGCAAGGCTAATGATCCAAACTAATTTCCCCATGGTCGAGGTAAAATTAAGACCATGATACAAGTCTAAAAATAATGATAGTTTATAAATTACTTTTGTAGATATATAACCTTTACAGATTCACCAACCTCCATCCAAGTGACTAGTCTTCTTGTCTCCCCAATAGAGTCACCAAAAATCTATTGGTAAACAAATTTGTCATTACAGTTTTTCCTTGAAAAATGACTTAGTTTCCCTGTTGAGTAGTGACAAAAGAGCCAAAATTTGGAGATATTATTGTTGGATTAGTGATCTTCCTTTCAATTTTAGAGGTACAACTCCCTCATATGATGAAATTTACATTTTTAATGTGTATTCTTTTAATCAAAAATAGGAAAGGGAAATAAGTTAAAATAAAGACAAGAAGGATAAATTTCATGCAAAGGAGGATGAACACATAGATTCATCCCTCAAAAACATAAAGAGCACATATGAGATGAAGGAAATAATTCCAATTAAACATATGACAACATCAAAGAAATAGCTGGAAAATCACCAACAAAAGAATCCATAATACAAAGAAAACATATCTGATTCACAAAATAGTCATATTTTTCTCCATTTATTTCTTTAATCAAAGAGATCATAGAATCGTTCCTTTGTACAAAATGAGAAACTTAATCTTCTCCTTCAAAAATTCCTTGCTCTCAGCAAAAAATATAAAAATTAAACCCCTCCATCTTAGAATTTTTACAATAAATAGAAAAAAATGACTTTTTAGTTTTTGTAATTGACTCTTTTACAATTTGGGAGTTTACAAAGTTTTATAAAATAAATTACAAAAAAATAACTCCTGAGAGCACTTTTCAGTAATTTTTAAATAAAATAATTGACCTTTACTCTTTTTTATGACCAATAGTCGACACCTTTATTCATCCTCCATGTGTTGATACCCTCCTTGAAACCTTCACTCTTATCTTTCTTTTTATGTATTTCCAATAATATATCATCCTTTCAAATGGCTCCAATAACCATTTTGGGCACCTAGGGAGCTCTAAAATTTTGTAATAATTTTGAAAAATACTTTTGCCTCTCATTTTCGCCTTTAAAAAGTAGTTGTTGGTATTTTTGGTGGTTGTGACAACCTTGTCGAGTTCTAACAAGGTTTTTACAACCTCATTGAGTTTTGACGAATGTTTTCCAATCTTGCAAATATTTTGAAAACAATTTAGTTTTGAAACTACATATGATTTTTAAAGGTCTTCAAAACACTTAAAAACTTAATTGAAACTTGAGAAGGACTAGGTAATTCATCTTGAATTTTCAAAGTTAATATGGAGGTTTGCACATTATGGAAAATAAGAAAAAAAAGGTTTAAAATAGGTCAAGTTAAAAAATGAGGCCAACACTAGGTATCATAGAAAATTTATTTCTTCTTCAAGATGGATTGTTAGATTTAATGAGAATGTAATTGACAATTTGTTAGAGAGTTGTTAGTGTTAGATTTAGTTTCATAGTTAGGTAGTTGTGTTAGCTTTGATTTAATATATAGGTAGCTTAATTGGATCTAGAATTATATAATCTATTAGTTATCCTAGAGGCTACATAGATCATATAATATTCTTCAAATTTATACATAAAAAGAGATTTTTTTTCATTTGTGTAATTTATGCATCTATCATTATTTTAACACAATAAGTAGAATATTTTTTGGATATGTGTTGTATACTTTGTATGTCCTACACACTACCATAGTTTTTGTGACCCACTTGAGTATGCTTCAACTATAGAATGCGAAAATTCATGTTGAAACTTTTTGGGATATTATAAGTGATTTGTTGGCCTATTGCTTATATCCATTATTTTGTAATATACCTTAGAATTTATTTATATAAAATACTTACACATAAATTATGGTTAAACGCAAGAAATAAATACCTAATATAGTGATTGATTGAGTATTATTTTTGTTTGTTTAAATTACAAAAGTTCTTATGGTAAATAATTGTGGTATATTATGAATGTGTCATTATATTTTCCATTGAATTCAAGTTATATAATTAAAATTCTATTTTTTATTTATTTGTTAATATTATTTATTAAGATAGATGTATCATGTTTTACCAATTCTCATTATTATAAACCTTTAACACTAATATTTAGGAGAAAATAGAAATAACAAATAAGACTTTGTATGATTATGTATACAAATCCAATATCACCTCTGGGTAATGACACTATAAGGAAGGAAATATGCTCAACATAAATCCATATTCAACCCCACATGAAACCATTACTAAAACTCAAATTGCAAAACACAACTACTTGAACAATTACTAACTACAATTTATGAAATTTGACATATAAAATGTATCATAACTTTTTTGTACATTACATAATAAGTATCAACACATGTGTTTTACAGTACAATTTGAAAATGTGACAATGCATGTCAAGCAAACTTAGCTTATTGATCAAATGTAGAATACAAATTATCCTACCTTTTAAAATACAACCCTTCTCTTGAAATGCTTGAAATAGAGAAATAATAATGGCATCCATATATTTGAAGCATGTGGCACTCCATGTTTTGTTGAGCCACAATATTTTGATAAAAATTCAAAAGATAATTGCATATCCTATAGCCATTCCCATATTGCACCATACACCATCCTTTGAATCTATATTAGTTTCTTCACGTGCCTTTAGAAAATTAGGATGACTACTCAAGCATGATGTATAGATTTGTAGTCTACATAGGCCTAAATTGTTGGAGAAGTATGTAGAACTAAATGTCATCAGTTGTCCTCCTTGTGGTATCATCCCTAATAGGTTAGTATAAGACACATCAAAGTAACTTTAGGATGTGAGAAGTTGTAGCTCAATAAGAATAGCCCTAGATAGAGTATTTTGTGAAACTATATCTTCCCTCACCTCGCTTGGGGCATTTGGAAATAGTGTAATAATAGAATCTTCAGGGATATAGCTCTTTCAAAGGAAGTTGTTTTTGGAAAGATTATTAGAGCTGTGAGAGAGAACTTCAATCAGTGCAATAGCAAGATCAATGCTAAGGGAAAGGTTAGCTTTCAAGAGTATGAGCTTAGAGTGATTGATGCTTGAAAGGTTAATGTTGATATGTCTAATCCTATCAAGCCTACTAAGGGGCCTAGAGATGGAATCCATTGGAGCCTCCCCCCTCCTGGATGGGTTAAAATCAATTTTGATGGGGCAGCCAAGGGTAACCCCGGGCCAGCCAGGTGTGGGGGTGTGATTAGGGATGAGAATGGTTGTTTCATTACTATGGTGGCTCTCCCCTTGGGCATTCAAACCAACCACATGGTTGAAGCTATTGGGGTGTATCAAGTCTTGAGTCTGGCTAGTCAGTTGAATTTCAAAAATGTTTGGATTGAAGGGGACTTGAACAATATTATTCAATGCATAAAGGGCCTTCAAAAACCCTCATGGTCTATAGAGAATTGGATTAACCTTTGTAAGGGGATTATTTGTAACTTTGAGAAATATTATATTTCTCATGCTTTTAGGGAAATTAATATGGTGG
>VDFB02184978.1:0-64978 GCA_007258455.2 Sequoia sempervirens | reverse complement strand
GGAGAATTGTAACTTAATTTTTAAAGGTGTTTTATTCTTCTTATTTTGATACATTTCAATTGTTTAGAGCAAGGTTTTTGGAGTTCAAATAACTAATTTTTTATTGATAAGTTTTTTTTTTAATATTACAGGGGTGTCCCCACGACCCAGTCCAGCGGCCCATCAACCCTTACCTTGGGTTCCTGAGGCATGTTAGGGCAAGACTAGTTCCTTGCGGGTGAGATCCCCCACCCACAAGAAGTCCCACCTTTTAAACCCGGGAGCGAAGTCAAACCGAGACCAATGGGGAGCAAACCCACTGCCCAAGCCAACTCTACTAATTAAATCTAATTAGTGTAAGTCAATCTTGCTACTGATTAGAAGTCAATACGATTTCATTAAATCTAATTTACAATTTTGATAGATCATACAATAGAATTTGGAAAACTTAAAATAAATATAAAAATTACAAACAAACTGTCTCAAAAGGTCACCAAACTCACACAATTACACAACCAAGCAAATAAAATGTTGATAGCTCAATAACAAAATAGAAGCTACAACAACTCCAGAATAGTTGCCAGAAACACAAAAGAGTCCATCTCTATGATAGAGCACCAAAATGAAAATATTAATTGACTTTGATGGTTGATATATAGTTGTCCATTATTTTGATCATAACTTTTGAGTTGTAACACACACTCACTTGTTCTTAGATGTATTGAGGGCATAACCAAAGTATTTTTGAACTAGGTCGTTTTTAGAGTTTTCACTTGGTTTGATTTTTTTGCATTGTGAAATAGACCTTCTTTCCATGGATTTGACCTTCTACACACAAAATCGATCTGGTGCTCTATCATCCAACAATTGGTTCACCTCACCTTTTGTTATCTAAACCTATAATGAAGAATTGGTAGTGTTTACGAATAGCTTTAGGGAACTTGTTAAGCAAGGGTCATGTTCTTAGTTAGACTCCTAGGGAAAACCTATTTAGTAACTTGTGAACAAAAACCAAAGATAACAAGCAACCATACAATATGCCTATTTGTTATTGTGTATGTAGATGCTCTTGTGATAATGCCAATGTACTTAGAACTCTCTTGATTCTTTTTTTCTCCCTATATCAAAATGAATTAAGGTTTGTCCTTTTATATAAAAACATAGACTATAACTTGAAATTTTTCATACTCAAGTTAATGGGAAACAACTAGTTAAAAGGGGATGACATAAACTTAGTTTAATTTTTTAAAATTTGAATTTAATTTAACAGAAGGGTTGATCTTGTGCTATGGTTTTGATTTAAGGTGGGGAATAGGAAATTTGAAAGTTCTCGGGATGTTGGAAGTTAGTATCCTTGATCTTTTGTATAGAAATACACCACTTGTATATGTAGTAATTTCACAAAAAATATAATTGGGTTAAAGTTAGTCCAAAAAAGAGAAGAAAAGTGCAAGGTTTGTAATGTTCACCATTACAATTTGAAAGCATTTTGAATTACACGTGACCTATTATAAAGATATGCATCAAATTAAACAAGTAACCAACATGGAAGTAAATTATTTTAGACACTCATAAAAAAATATGTGTAAGGATATCTTCTACAAAAAAATTCCTTACACTAAGCATTCCATCTTGAAACCTACAAAAGCGAAAAAAAATTCAATGAGTAGAATATGTTAAGAACTTTAATTATAGGTGTGATAACATAATTGTTTACTTCAATATCACCAATCTCAAAGTAAATGTTAAGAATCGTGTGCAACCATGAACATGCAATCAACAAAGGAGGAAGTGTAAAATCCCTCAATATACATTTTAACCACGTGTACCCAATATTGAAAGATTTTGCAAGAATTTCAATAATTCATTGTAACTAAAAAACTTCAATATAGGGTATTCTTGAAGCCACTATGACCATGAGCATGTAATATAGAACCATTGAAGAGTTATTATAATCATAACCATGAAACTAAAATTGCATGAAGACGAGGAAGAATGAAGCCATGAGAATTTACATAAAGGTATAAAGCCATGAAACTTGTCATTGCAATCATTAAACATGAAGGAATGCCAACAATAGTATATGCCCCTCCTAATTAGTTGCATATAGAGGATGAAAGGTATTGGAGAAGAGTTGAAAAGATATAATAATGAATGTGTCAAAAGTAACATTGTATGACAAACATGAAATAAGATAATGAGATATGAACATGATTTAAGCACATGAATGAGAAAGCATGATGTACCCAATTAAGGAACATAAACAAGTCATGAATGGTAAATAAAATTATGTAAGAATAAATCAATAGAAAAGATCATCATGATAACTATTGATAAATTGAAATCATTATAGTCATGTGGTTAGAAGAGTGAATGCTACACCCTTAATATTAGTGTACATCGGGTTATGAATAGTCGGCTTGTGGCTATCTTAACTCTCTATTAAGTCATATTATCATTAGTATATTGTTATTTAGTTGTTTAGGTTGGTCTAAGACTTATATAGGTGTGTCTAAGTCGGCCTAGGTGATATCCTAGGCATAAATAGGTATATATAGGAGGTTGTGAGTCTTATTTCATCATCAAGTTGTGAAGTGTGTTCTCATTAGAGATATTTGAGTAGTTTTCCTTGAAGTGGCTTGTTATTCTAGTTATTATCAAGTATTTTCAGCATATTTCATATCATATTCTTCTATTGTGCAAGTTATTTCATAACAAGTGGTATCAGAGCATGATCTTGGCACCATAGAGGCAAGGTTTTTCTCAATTTTGGAGGCAATTTTTGGAAGAGCATATCTTTTAGATTTTGATGAATTTTTTTCTTATTTTTAAAGGGTTTTTGAAGAACATATTAAAGAAGCTACAGTACATATTTCAGAAGAATTGGAGAAGAATTAAGTGAATTATTGCAGAATTAGGGTTCCTACACAATTGTTTTGGAATTTGCATATCTCGCACATCTTGTCGAATTGGAGTCTAATTTTTATTAGATTTTTGAAGACATACTAAAGGAGATTATAGTAAAATTTTTAGAGAATTTAAGTTTCATTTATGTGATTTATTTAAAAATTAGTGGTTTCCATCATGACGGGGCCTGCAACAAGGGGCAAAAAGAATGTTGTCACTCTAGGGAAGACTCCTAATAAGGATGGGGTAACAATAGAGGATATTACTCCTAATGAGGAAATCAATAAGTTCAAGGAAGAAATTTCCTCAATTAAGATGGATATGTGTGACCTAAGAGGAGATATATCAGACATACAAAACATGTTAAGCACCTACATGGCTGAACCAAGAAAGGAGTTCTCAAGCGACCAAGGTGAAAATTCTAGGTCAGCTACCATTGACACAAGCTTTAGTACTCCTATGGGATCTAGGAATTTATTTCAAGGTGGATATGCGCAGTTCGATGGTAAGTGATCCTAACATGGATAAACCAAATGGAGAATTTTTGAAGTACACCAACCCAAATGGACAAAAGGTCACAATGGCTTCCCCATATCTAGAACCAGATCAATTCATTTGGTATTGTTGGCTTTGTAATCATCGAAAGAAAAAGGGTCTCACTGTCTCATGGTCAATTTTTACGGAGGAACTCCGCTAACAATATAAAGCAATAGTGTGACGCATTTAACTTCTTCACGCCCAAATGGGCTAAACTTCAACAAACAGATTAGTTATATCATATTCAACAATTCAACATATCCCTTAAGAGTGGATACAATTACGCAGGAAAAATTGAATGATTTATTCGGGAGACCTAGGATCACATTCACCATGAGGTACACATGTTTAGCCCTAGCTCCATAAATGAGTCTACCCTAGCACTAGGTAGAGGAGAAGTATTTGATTCCTAAGAAGCAAGGGGCTAATGTGACAAGAGAGAAAGGATATTCAACACAACCTACTAAGTTGACTCCACAAAAAATTGAGGAGAAAAGAGCAAAAGGGTTGTGTTTCAATTGTGATAGCAAATACAATCGAGGACATAAATGCAGTGAAAAGAAATTGTTCTATATTGAAGGTCCAAATGAGGAAGAAGAGGATGAACCCATACTAGAGGATGAAAGGGAGTCAAATGAGGAATCACATGATTCTCAACCAATCATTTCTTGTCATGAACTCTCAGGTTTCAGTGCTCCACAAACTCTCAAGGTGGTGGGGTTCTTAAAGAAGCGGAAGGTAACAGTGTTGATCGACTCAGGTAGTACTCATAATTTCATCAACAAAAAGTTAGCTACTTGTCTAAATTGTTTTATATGTCCAGCTCTAGAGTTTCAGGTTTTGATTGCAAATGGTGGTACAGTTAGTTGTTCAGGGAAGTATCATAGCATTAAATTATCCATGAGAGATATTTATCAACTTGATACCCCAATGTATGCGATATCCATGGGTGCAATAGATATTGTTTTGGGAGTACAATGGCTTACTACATTGGGAACGATTGAGATGAACTTCCAAGAACTATTCATGAGATTTCAATCAAAAGGAAGGCTAGTAGAGCTAAGGGGGTTGAAGGAAAAATCCCCACAAATGGTAAGCTCTCATCAAATGCAAAAGTTGCTTAAGAAAGGAGTGGATGGATTTGTGGCCCAACTATGTTCATTAGAAGTCTCTCAATCTAATGATCCTATTCATCCATCTCTAAAGCTACACTGATCGTCACCGCCTGTTCCTGGATATGCCCAAAGGACTCTCCCAAGAGGGATCATGATCATGCCACAGCTAGGTCCCATGTGATCCAACCACCTAACATCAGACCTTACGTATCCACACACATACAAAAGAGTGAAAATAGAAAAATTGTTGAGGAGATGTCGGAGGCGGGAATTATCATGCATAGCCAAAGTGCTTACTCCTTGCCTATGGTGATGGTACGTAAGAAGGATGATATTTGGCGCATGTGTCTAGATTATAGAGCGCTCAACATGTACACCATTAAAGATAAGTTTCCTATTCCAATCATCGATGATTTGCTAGATGAATTTAATGGAGCTATGTATTTTACCAAGTTAGATCTTAGATCTGGTTATCACCAAATTCGGATTAAGGAGGAAGATATTTGTAAGACATCATTTTAGACTCATGAGGGTCATTATGAATTTTTGGTGATGCCATTTGGTCTTACTAATGCACCATCTACATTCCAAATTTTGATGAATCTACTTTTTAAGAAGTTCTTGGAGTTTGTGTTAGTATTCTTTGATGATATATTGATTTATAGCAAGACTTTGGAAGAAAGTTTGCAACATGTGGATCAAACTTTAGAAATACTTGAAGATCATCAACTCTATGCTAAGCCATCCAAGTGTGCTTTTGGTCTTAAGCAGGTGGAGTATTTGGGACACATAGTTTCACAATTTAAGGAGTAAAGGTGGACCCTAACAAAAATTAAGGCTATCATGGAATGGCTCATTCTTAAAACCATTAAGAACCGTAGGGGTTTCTTGGGATTGATTGTGGTACTATAGAAGATTTGTGAAGAATTATGGTCGTGATAGCAACACCTCTCACAATTTCTAGGATATTGGAGACAATGAGTCTCCTTTCTGGCCCCTAGGCCCGCTGTTTACTGCACATTCTGAGAACTGAGTGCTCTGCTACAGTCCCCACCCTGTCTCCAGCCTGCAGATGCAAACCCATCTGTGTCCACCAAGGGTAAGAATCCCCAACTAAAACCAATTCTATGAGAAGGGAAATGTTAGCAATCCCCTCCATGCAATGAAAACAAGGGAGGCCTTATTCATTGGTAGACACTTGCTAAGTTAAGTCAGATCATGATAGCCTGTTTCCTTGGAACAAAGACTATCTTCCTCAAGAGCAACAAAAATGGGTCACTAAGATGTTAGGATATGACTTTGAGATTGTATATAAGAAAGGGAAAGAAAATATTGTAGCAGATGCACTTTCAAGGAAGGATGAGAAAGATGAAGCCTTATTGTGTGCCCTTTCAATATTACAATCAAATTGGGTGGAGGAAGCCAAAGAAAAGTGGAAAAATGATGTTGCGACAAGTAATCTCATCGACCAATTAAAAAGTGATCCTAGTAGTTCAGATAAGTTTTGTTGGAAGGGAGATACTCTTTGGTATAAAGAGCGTTTGTATCTCTACAAGAATTCCACTCTTAAACACAAGATTCTCACAGAGTTGCATGAGTCTCCAGTGGGTGGTCATTCAGGATTTTTGAAGACATATCATCGAGTCAAGAAAGATTTTTTTTGGGAAGGGCTAAAGGGTGATGTTAAAAAATTTGTGGCTAAATGTTTGGTTTGTCAAAGGAATAAAGGGGAGACAATTAAGACACCAGGTCTCATGCAACCCTTATCTATTCCTAGCCAGTGTTGGGTAGAGGTATCCATGGACTTCATCACAGGGCTTCGCAAATCTAAAGGTCATAATTTCATCATGGTGGTAGTTGATCGCCTCACTAAATATGCACATTTCATTGCATTATCACATCCTTTTACAACAAGTGCAGTGGAAAAATATTTTTTGGAGAATATCCAAAAGCTACATGGTACACCTAAGGTTATTGTTAGTGATCGTGATCCTATCTTCACTAGTCACTTTTGGAAATATTTATTCTCATGTTTGGGTACTCAATTGGCTCATAGCTCTTCATACCACCCTCAATCAGATGGGAAAACTGAGGTTGTTAATAATTGTTTGGAAGGATATCCATGTTGTTTCACTTCAGAGAAACAGTCGCAGTGGGTAGATTGGCTACCACTTGCAAAATGGTGGTAGAACACTTCTTTTCATAACTCATCAAAAATGTCTCCATTTTTGGCACTTTATGGATATCATCCTCCTTCCATCACATCATCAATAAAGGTGTCACCAAGAGTTCAGGCAGTAGAAGACCACTTGCTTCATCAAAAACAAGTACTTTCAGGACTCAAGGAGAATTTAGCCATGGAACAAAATGAAATGAAACAACAGGCAAACCAACATCGTAGTGAAAGAAGTTTTAAAGTTGAGGATTGGGTCTTCTTGAGATTGCAGCCTTATAAGAAAATCTCACTAAAGCAACAAAAAAATAATAATAAGTTGTCTCCAAGGTATTATACTCCATAGCAAATCATGCAAAAGATCGGTAGTGTTGCCTACAAGCTTGAGTTGCCACCAACAACAAAGATACATCCAGTTTTTCATGTTTCCTATTTGAAGAAGGTCATTGTGCATAATATTCCCACTTAAACAACACTACCAGAGCTCGATGAAGAAGGAAGAATCATTTTGGAACCAGAGTGCATTCGTCAAACACGCACAAAGAAGTTGAGGAATAGAACTCTCACTGAGTATCTCATCCAATGGAAGAATTTACCAGTTGAAGATGCCACATGGAAGGACGAGGAGTTCATTCAAAAGAATCCAAACTTGATTAGCATTGAGGACAATGCTTCTTTGAAGAAGGGGGGCATGCTACGCCCTTAATATTAGTGTACATCAGGTTATGAATAGTCACCTTGTGGCTATCTTAACTCTCTATTAAGTCATATTATCATTAGTACATTGTTATTTAGTTGTTTAGGTCTGCCTAAGACTTATATAGATGTGTCTAAGTTGGTGTAGGTGATATCCTAGGCATAAATAGGTATATATAGGAGGTTGTGAGTCTTATTTCATCATCAAGTTGTGAAGTGTGTTCTCATTAGAGATATTTGGAGGTTTTCCCCCTCAAAGTGGCTTGTTATTCTCAGTTATTATCAAGTATTTTCAGCATATTTCATATCATATTCTTCTATTGTGCAATTTATTTCATAACAGTGAAACATGATAATTATAAATGTATGTAAGATTCATAAGACATAAACATAATGATAATAGAGGAACATCTTGTTATTCCTTGCATAACCACCCCATTTTGTTTTGGATCAAAATGGGTCCCCCTTGTTTTTGTTTTGTTTGGATCTTAGGAGCTTTTCTTTTTCCTCCTAAGTCCTTGTTTCTTTTTGGTCTGGCGGAAGCAGAGTTAGAATGGAAACTGGACTCTGAACTTTTGAAGGTTCCAATTTTGGATTTGGTTCTGGTTCTGGCCCCGCCCTTGCCTTGTTGTTCTTTTCGTCATCTTTTGGTTTGTCTTGCACTCTTAGGTCCATTTCTCCCTTGAGTTGTTTCTCGTTTCTCCGTGTTTTGTTTTTGCTCTAGCGGAAGTAGAACTAGAATTGGAATTGAACTTGGAACTTTGTAAAAGTTTCAAATTCTGTTTTGGTCTCAATCCCATTCCTGCTCGCTTGCTTTGTGTTTTTGTCTTCGTTGGTGTCTTGGTTAGGTCCAATTTTTGTTTTGGTTCCGTTTCCCGTCGTTTCTTTTAACCTTGTCTTGGTGTTTTGTTCCTTTGTTGGGAGCGGAACCAGAATCAAAACCGAACTTGGGAATTTGTAACATTCTAGGTTCAGTTTTGGTCCCGATTCTGCCCCCATTTTCCCTTTAGTTGTTTATCCCTACCGCGGGACCGAAACCAGGTTCGGAGTTGGATAAGAGACTTGGATAAAGTTTCTTGTTCTGTTTTAGCTCTGCATCTAGATCTACCCTACCTTTTATTTCCACATTGGCTGATTACTTATTTACATTCTGGTTCCACTCCTGATCAACCGCATTTATTGCATTAATTGCAGCCTCCTCACATTTGCAAAATATTTTTAAAACCTTAATTAAGGTTAATTGGCTCATTATCTTTATTTTCTATGTTGTTTTAGTGAACCAGAGCCAGGGTGACTTTGAGAGGAGCATGATTTGATTGTGGAGGCACGTTGGTGAGCAGATTCTTATCCAGTTTCAATCTTTCTTGTTGGTGTTTCGAGGTAGTGTCTTTTCTCATTTTGTTCCCATTTATTTTTGTCATTCTATTTTCATTTTCTTGTTCATGGTGTTATTGCACATTCACGGGACCTTTCCTGTGAATCTTTGCTCGTTCCTTTGTGTGTGTCTAGTTTCTTTTTGTCCTTTTTCCATTTTCTATTTTTCTTTTTTTTCTACCTTTCCATTTGTTTCTTTTGTCATTCTACTGTCGTTTTTGTGGCGTTTCCATTCTATTGTGCCTTATTTTCTAACTAGGGTTTCATTTAATGGGGTCTTATGTGCTTTAAATGCATTTAAATCCGTTTGGTGACCCCTTTGATCTTATTTCTGTGTTGGTTCAGTGATTTTTTAGGTCAGGTTCTTGATGCCCTAATTACCTGTGTCGACGCATCACACAAACTAGGGTTTGTGCGACGACCTTTACAATGTTGAGCTCCTCGAATTTGAATTTGATCTTTATCCTGTTAATGGGTGAGTTTAAGCCCCTTTATTTGAGGTTTCCTTATGTTTCCATGCGACCTAAGTCTTAGATTCATGTGACCACATCTTTAAGAAATTGCTTCGTTTGAATGGTAAACTGGCAGAAGTGGACTCGGGAATGAACTCGTCCCATAAGTGTTTGCATAGGAGTTCATTCCAAAAATAATCTCGCTTCCAATGACTATTGACTTTAATCTTCACCCTTGCCCTTTGGCGGAAGCAGAATCAGAGTGGGGGACGAACTTGGAACTATTGATTGGTTTCAAGTTCGGTTTATGTTTTGATCCCGGTTTCGGTTCCGATCTCGCCTGTGTTAAAATATTTCCTATTCCTTATTCTTCTTTGACTCCACCTCTAGTGATTACGAAATTTGACTAAGTATGGATAGTTATCCTGAGAGAGTAGAGAATGGTATTGGATGATGTAATGATTTTCATGCCTTTGTTCATCTAATCTAGGGTTGTACTACAGGAGTAGAGGATGTTAGGAGCATCGGAGGAGGCTTCTCAAAGAAGTCAACCTGCAAAAAATTCAAGGAAAGGAACCAATCCTAAGAAGATAAAAGTGGAACAACTCCCCTACACCTTGAGGTATAAGCACTAAAGTCCTATTATTATAGCTAGCAAGGTGGACTTAGATTGGGAAGATATCATAGACACAAACTTGGGACCATTCAATTATGAGGAGTTGCATGAAGAAACATTAAGTGAGGATGTAACAAAGAGAACAAAGAGAATTTTTCAATCTGGGTTGGCATATGTTACCCTCTTTCCTCTATCAATCTAGTGTCCAGAATTAATACTTACTGCAGCTAGAAGTTACAATCTCGCCACCAGACAATGTGTGGACTTCAAGGGGAATATCATCATTGATCTAACACCACAGATGATAAGGTTCATGTTTAATGCACCCAACCCACAGAGCCCCAAGCAACTCAATGAGGCAGAAGCCCTACAACTATATAGCAACAAAAAGGAGGCCAGCAGGACTCATATGAACAAACACTGGATGAGAGTGGAGAAGAAATCCCTAGCCAAGCTTCCTGATCAGCCTAAGAGATCATATTTCTACAAGGAGATTGGTGATATCATCATTATGCTTTCCAAGGTTTTCAGGAAGAGGGATTCCTCACAATTCAAGGAATGGATGTTTCCATTCATTCAAACCATTTTGGATGGTAGGCAACAATTTGACTGGTCAATGATTGTATCAAAGTCCCTACACAATCAGATGCTCAAAGTAAGGGAGACAAAATGCTTCTTCATGACCTCTTATGTAGTATATGTAGCTGCAAGAAGAGGCATCTTCTTGGTTTGAATGTAGTTGGGATATTGGGAGAATCCCCTAGAAAAAAAAGGTGTGGGATCATTAATATGATCAGTTGACCTTGTAGGCTTCTGAATCACATTATAGAAGAGTTAATGATGCATTCCTATATGTCATCACTAACCAACTAACAAGAGATGAGGGATATAGACTGAGCAGAGATGCCATGGAATTCATTGTAGAGTGGGGACATTGGTACATCCAATACCCCAAGTTCACCTACTTCAGGCTAGCTAGTTTTGATGGAGTTTATCTATCAATCTATAGCAGTTAATCTCAAATTTGCTGGCAAGCATAAGACTGGTTGTCACAAATTTACCATGAAGTTGGGTGAGTATATTTGTGCACACAATGTGGCAACCAAGGTAATTTTTGATGAGTTAATCCATTTGAAGTTAGGCTTCTATACCTCTAGGAAGTATTTTTATCCCAAGCACAAGATGCAGGGTTTGCTTCCTATAGTTTTGACAAACATTTCAATCTGTTGGAGGATTTTTGGGAGGGCTTACAAGATGAGTATGATCTAAGAAGAAGGAATTATGAAATATTACCCATCCCACTCATGATTGAGTATGGGGTGAAGGAGGACATTCCTGACACTTTGTAAGATGATGGGGTAACCTTGAATCCCCAATATGATTATGATAATATAGGCACTAAAAACTTGGATCTAGTGGATTGGGATGCAGAGGAATCTATTGACATAAAATAGATTGCAAGGCTAGTCCTGGATATAAGTATCACGTGGGTGGTTATGAGAATCAAGGAGCCAGAGGCTCAACCTTCTAAAAAGAGAAAGGTTGTAGCTACCACTCAAGGATACAAAAGGGAAAAAAGAAGGACAACTCCTAAGGATCCATTGGAGTTCTTCCCTCCCAATTCTGGAGAGGAGCCTGAGCCTACAATTCCTGCTCAGGATGTTCTTGAAGAACATGGAGAAGAGGCCACAACAGAACCTGGAAGGTTGACTTCATCTCAACCTAGTGTTTCAACAACTGTTGAAGGTGAAACCTCAACTCAACCTCTTCTTGCAGAGCAACCGATTGGGGAAATACCTATTGGAACCCTTCATAAGGAGGCCGAATCCTTAAAAGGGAAGGAACAAGAGATTGAAATTCATGATATCAATTCTGATTCAGAGGCTACACAGTCAGATGATGAGCCTCTCAAAGCTATGTCTGCAAGAAATGTTGAGAGTTTTGATGAAGAACATGTCCTCACCCCAGAGCATTAGTGGAAGTTGTTTGAAGAAGCTAAATAGGAAGCAAAGGCTAAAGCACAATTTGAGGAACTTGCTAAGAAACATGAAGATGAGGCCAAGGCTAGGGAGGAAGAACTAGCAAGGAAGCAAAAAGAAAAAGAGGACTTGCTACAACAACAAAAGGAGCAAGAACTAAAGAACAAAGAAGAATGAGATAAATTGGCTTTGTTACAAAAAATCCATGAGCTTGAAGAGGAGAAAGCTAGACAAAGGAGGGAAAGAGAATCCCTTGAGGCTAAATTTAAAGCCGTTGAGGAAGATCATAAGAGGAAAGAGGAGGAAGAATGTGTACAAAGAGAAAAGAAGGCTGAAGAACTTGCTAAATATGAACAAAGGTCTAAAGAAGCATGAGATAAGGTTAAAGAGCTTGAAAGATAAAGAGATAAAATGTATGAGGAGAAGAGTTTGGAAGAAGAATGTTTGAAAAAGGAGTTAGAGGCTAAAAAGCTGCAAGAGAAAAAGGACAAGGAAGAAGCTGAAAGACTTGCAAAAGAAGCTATAGAAAGGGAACGACAACAGGTACAAGAGGTTGAATCTCAACCTAAGACCACCATTCTACAACCTCTTTCTTCTGCCATTGCTGCTTCTTCTTCCACAAAAGTGGTCACCACTCCTGCTGCTCCAACATGGTTGAAATTAGACCTTGAAAGGAAGCAAATAGTCCAACCTTAGCCTTTAAATTGGGATGAAATGATGAAGGAGATAGAGAAAGAGAGGCCTAAGAAAAAGGCTAGGATCCTCCATTCCACTAAGCTCACAGAAGTAGGTGAGATTATTGTTGAATGTGCTATCCCAATGGTGGACAAAGACAGGAAAGATATGCAAGTAACTAATTACCAATTGGGCATTGTCAATTTGGGGAGACCTACAAGGAATCCACAAATGAACCTTATTGACATTGTGGCTTCCTCTACTAAATCTAGGATGATCAAAGATAAACACGGAGGTATGAACTTAAAACCCAATTGGATTAGTTACATAAATTCTTGAAGGATGTTTCCACTCTGGTTTCTCAACAAGTTGTTGCTCCAGAGACCCTAATCTTACTAAGCAAGAAAGAAGCTAATGACTTGGTGCAATTGAGAAATAAGGTGGGGATGCTTGATAGATGGGTTGATCGGCTCAATCAAGAGGTCGGTGAGGTGCTTGCTAATGTTTTAAAGTTCATGAAGGTGCATTGGAGTCATGGGAAGAAATGAATCAACATGTTGAAGTCTTGGAAAAGAAAGATGAAGAGGTCAACACTACTCCCCGATAGAGAATTATTTCATCCTGAATGCTCACATGTTCCTAGTGATGGGGCACAAGGAGCCTCAGCCCTAAATAAAATCCACTACACTGCAAGGTTTGCATTTGGGGCCCATGGTCAACATGCTCTCGCATCGTAATCGATGTTGATGGTGTGGAGTGAAGTCTCCACCATGGTGGCATTCTACATAGGAGCACAAAACTACTTAGTTACTACCATAATTTTCTAAAAGCTCCCAAAGTTTTGAAACCTGGGGCTCTAATACCTATGTAATGCCCACACCTTTAAACTATAATATTTTGGGTTATCTTAAATTGATTGAATGTGAAACTATGAAGTACTTACATTTTAACAATTATCCTTTAGGAAACAAAAGACAAGGTTTTTCAACAGATGGTGTCCAAACCAAACACCCTATTGTTCAATGGAAATTTTTTAATGGATTAGATAGTTACATAGGGAAAATATTTGCATTAAAGAAGCTTCATAATAGAATAGAGGAAGGATTAATAAAAAATGTTAGTCACAAAAGATTTTTCTTTGACACCATGCATCATTAATACTTCAAACAAATGGTCCTATCATTAAAATCAGATTATAATATTATTTTATACCATTGATTGCATCTAGACGATTATTTTCTAAAATGTCAACACTACATTTGTAATTCTTTCTACTAGAGACAAATCCATCTAAATCAGTTTTTATTCATATTTATAACATATATTCATCAATACTATTTGGGTTTTAGTTTCAATTTTATCAGATGTGAATGACACCTACATATATCAAAAGAAACTATTTGAAAACACAATAGAAGTAACATTAGTGTGCCAAACACTATACATATTAAATATCCTTTTAAAAATCTATTTCATAATGGAACCATGTAAGACTCAATCAAGAGAATCAGTTTACTTAGATTCAACTCATTAAAGGAAGTATACTATGCATCTTACGGGATGGTAATACAATTGCAAGAAATAATAGAAGTTGAATTGCAACATTAAAAGATTGATTTTCTATTAATGAGATTATATATCTGTGATGCAGACAAGATTCCTAAGTTGGCCAATCGGGGGGGAGTAATGCATAAAGCACAGTACTAAGCTGGCAACTAGAAGGAAAAAAAAAATGACAGTTTCATCATTAAATTGAATGATAGAAAAGGAGTTGCTAAGTATGCCAAAAGTAAGACTTCAAAAGGGACGTCAACACCTACATTATAACATTAATTCCCCACCCGCTTAAGGATTAAGGTATAGCTATGAAAAAAATATACAAAGTAGATTCACATGTAAAGAAAATGCCACTACACCCTCGATTTATTTTATCTTTTAGTTCTTATATTTCTAAAACTGAATTAAGTTTCCTTTAGCATGAATCTTAAGTTTACAATGAAGGTAATAAAAATATTGATTAGAGGCTTAACTTTTTTGAAATACAACATTTATATCGATGGACATGGGTGCAATATTTTCATAACGGGAAAGCATCACCAATTGCGTAAGATAAACTTATATCGACATTAGCCACAACCAACATTAAATGAAATGCATGCAACGCTTGGATAAAGATTGATAAAAAGGAATAGATTAGGGAATATTAAGCGACTTCCCATCCTATTAAACTATACACCAAACTAGACTACCGTGAGGACATAACCAAAGCATATTCTACAAGCAATTACTAAGAAAATATTGAATGTAAACTATGTGCACAAAAGAATTAATCATGTTGTGATTTCCCTGAAAGAACAAAGAAACCATGCAAAGTTCCACTACTGAGTAATTAAGAAATTTTGTTCTTTAAATCATGAAAATGAATATGATGCAGGATCATTGCACTCCATCAAATTTTGGTCATATTTTAGTTTCTATGTGTTGTAGTTTGGTGTTTGGTTGTGTTTTGCAAATGCATTTGAGTTCATTTTGTAAGCCCTAGCCCCTTGTTTGGTGTTTCTCTTTCATCGGTGTGATGTTATGTGATTGGAAAGACTTCAAATGGCATCACTTTGATATCCCAATATGAATATTGTGCATCATCGGTGAGACCTTTCTACTTCAGAGGGACTCTAAACATAGTCTCCTCGATAGCCTGATGAGAGACATGTCTGTGGTGCATGAGCGGGAAAGTCGTTATCGACAAAACTTACCATCATCGAAGGGACTCTATCTTGAGTCTCTTTGATGGCTCAATGGAACATGAAGGAAGCTCATCAAAGAGACTTAGCTTTATCAGAGGGAATCTACTCTAAGTTCCCTCGATGTTCCGATAGTTGTGGTGGTTGGTCGACGGTGGTGACGTATGTGGATACGAGGAGATTGATAACATAGAAGAAGAGGCAACCATTATTTAAAGGTAGCAAAGACAATAAGAGGGTAGTTAAGTTGTGAGGAAATGGTATGAGTAGTTAAAAGAGGAGTGAATGTTAGACAGCCACATAAGGGAGAAGGTGACGAAAGGAAGAACCATTATGGAATATAAAGTATGCAGCCAAATGAGGAGTTCTAGACAATGTTATAAAAAGGAGGCCGAATGCCAATAGTGGGAAGTCAGTAAGTGAGGAAAAGAGGATTCGATCATGAAGAATGGAGGCATCGATCCTTGAGGGATCTTAATCATTGTAATCTGAATCAGATCTACTTGCATGAATAAAAGATAATGTTTTCATTAAGGCCCATTTATTTTTTATCATTAATGTCTTATTTCTTTTCTATTACAAATAGTGGTGAAGTCTCCATTTTATAATGAAATGAATGAGAAATTCCTATAGCCATTTGGCATCTGAGAGATAGAGAGTGAGAGAGCCACCAAATTGGTTTCAGACTGTGTGTGTTTGTAATCTTAATCATCATTTACTTGCAAGTTGAAATTTATGGATGTGCAATTGTAATCAATTAAAATTGACACTATAAGTTATTGTCAATTTTGGTTTAATTTTTTTCTAAGTCATTGTAATCTAGAATTTGGGTGTTGTGTGAGTGATTGTGTGTGACTTCGTCGTCAAGTGGTATCAGAGTCGATGGTTCTTAGTGCATGGGTAGAGCACCAACAGTGAGGCAACCTATGCCAGGACTGGTGGGTGTGGGAAAAGAGTCAAGTAGTTGTGTCTCAAGTAAACCCTAGGAGAATTTGTTGCAGGAGAGAGGAGGCCTATAACTACAGAGGTAGAGAAGAAGGCACAAAATATTTGCGAGTTGGAAAAGTATTGCAGTAGTGAAGAGGATGAAGATTGCAGTTAGAAGACTCATTGTAATACCATCTTGGGATAGATATTGAGATGGCATGGAGAAGAGAAAGCTATATGAGGAAATGTAAAATATTTCAAGTTGAATGGATGCATTGGAAAATTATTATTTTCCTAACCCTGTGGTGATTGCAAGATATATGAAGAAATCCAAGGAAAGAGAGCCTGGAGCAGATCCAAGTCATGTAGAAGACATTACAGACAAGGATGTTGATAATGAAGACTAAAAACATTTTGTAGATGTTAAGGAAGAATATTACCAAGTGACAAAATGAAAAAAATGCAGATTCTCATAAATTTGAATTTGATCAATTTGATAATTTGTTGGAAGATGGTACTCAATGTGAAGTAGAGTCTGATGACAGAGAAAATTATGTTCATGTTGAAGATAACAACTATTATGCAGATGAAAATAAATCTTTATCAAATATGCAGTTCAGTTCGGATGGTGGAAGTACCAACTTAGTGAAGGCAGATGTAGTGGAAAATGAAAGTGCCAAATTTTTAAATGGGATTACAATAAAAGAACTGACAAATGGTGTAATGGTTCCATTTGATACTGCAGCAATAACTAATTTTAACCATAACAAGCAAATTGTTTCATTTGGGAAAAAATTAGTGGAAGATTGTGAAGAGGAGATAGCATGATAGGGATTTGGAGTTAATAAAAAGAATCAGAGGAGGAAGTATGCACAGAAAGAGAGAAGATGATACATGCAGATCAAGAAACTTCTAAGGCAATAATGCAAGTATGGAATTGCAAATCAAGAAACTGGAAGGTGAGGAAAAAGAAATGAAGCTAAAATTTGGAATTGCAGACTCCATGTGTAGGAGCACATGATTTCTTAATCACATGGGGAGTTTGATGCAGGAGCATTGCGCTCCATCAAATTTTGGTTGTGTTTTAATTTCTGTGTGTTATAGTTTGGTGTTTGGTTGTGTTTTGTAGATGCATTTGAGTTTTATTTTGTAAGCCCTAGCCCCTTGTCCAGTGTTTCTCTTTCATTAGTGTGACGTTATGTGATCGGAAAGACTTCAAATGGCATCCCTTTGATAGCTCGAAGTGAAGACTGTGCATCATCGGCAAGACCTTTCTACTTCAAAGGGACTTTTAACATAGTCTCCTTGATAGCCTGATGAGAGATATGTATGTGGTGCATGAGCAGGAAAGTCGTTATCAGTAGGACTTACCCTCATCGAAGGGACTCTATCTTGAGTCTCTTAGATGGCTTGATGGAACTTGAAGGAAGCTCATCAAAAAGACTTAGCTTTGTCGAAGGGACTTTACTTTGAGTCCCCTTGATGGTGTGATAGCTGTGGTGGTTTGCCAGCGGTGGTGACATATGTGGATACGAGGAGACCGATAACATAGAAGAAGAGGAAACCATTATTTAAAGGTAGCAAGGAAAATAAGAGGGAAGTTAAGTTAAGAGGAAATGGTATGAGTAGTTAAAAGAGGAGTGACTATTAGGAAGACACATAAGGGAGAAGGTGGTGAAAGGAAGAATCATGTTATGGAAGATTAAACTGAGAGGCTAGATGAGGAGTTCTAGGAAGTGTTATAAGGAGGTCGAATGCAAATAGTCGGAAGCCGATAAGTGAGGAAAAAAGGAGTCGATCATGAAGAATGGAGGCATCGATCCTTGAGGGATCTTAATCATTGTAATCTAAATCAGATCCGCCTACATGAATATAAGATATTTTTTTTGTTAAGGCCCATTTATTTGTTATTGTTTGTTTTATGTTTTTTTTTCTTACAAATAGTGGTGAAGTTTGTTTTATAACGGAATGAATGATAAATTCCTGTATCCATTTGGAATTTGAGAGATAGAGAGTGAGAGAGAACCACCAAATTGATTCCAAACTGTGTGTGTTTGTAACCTCTATCATCATTTACTTGCAAGTTGAAATTTATGGATGTGCAATTGTAATCGATTAAAATCGACACAAGTTATTATCAATTTTGGTTTAATTGTTTTTCGAGTCATAATTTGGAATTCAAGTGTCATGTGAGTGATTTTGTATGAATTCATCTTCAGAATCATACGTTTATTCATATTGAGAAAAGATGAGTTTTTTTTGAAAAATCAACAGTGCAATTTCAACAACAGAAAGAAGTACAACTAGGACTTTCCAGAGTGATTCACTGGTAGGGGCGATAACTATTATGGAGTGTATTTCAAAAGGGATACATCAAGGTAATAGGTGGCCAAGTATTAATTTACAAAAAGAAATAATACATTTATATACCCTTAACATAGACAACTATGGTTAAGATGTTATAGAAAAACATGTTTCCATTTCATGAGGTCCTATAGTTATCTTCTTACTTGACAAAAGAATCTCTCAACTATTCTACAAGACCACTAAAGAGTTCCTACAACCAATTGGTTTAATAGTACATGAAAATATGCACTCATCTTTGCTTGAGCATATCCAGTGAAATTTGTAATGCAACAATCATCAAATAGGGCAGCCCAAAGTTATTTTCCACCCAACCATAGGATGAAGACATCCACCCTCAAGCAGAGGAAAAGTATAGAATTGCAAAGAAAACTAATTGATCCAAAGCACAACATATATAACAAAAAACAAAAAGAACCCACAAACAGAGTTCTTCAAAGGGGGAGAAGGGGTATTCCCTTCCCTCTTGGGGAACCAACTAGATTACCTCAATTACAACACATAAACTTCACCTCCACCAAACCCCCATTTTTTGACTTCTTTCCTAGCCTACAAAATCCAGCCTTCCTCCACCCAAAACCTCCAAATCACATCCAACCACAACCAACCTCACCACACCCATCCCTCCTTTTTACCAACCATATACCCAACTACCACAAGTCCCCAAGAGAGGCTCCACGCCCTCCTCAACCCCACACAAAGGAGGCTCTCAGCCCACAGTCAAGATTTTCTCCTTGACACAACCATTACAAAAGAAAACATAGCCAATATTTCTTCATCTAGAAGGTAAACAATCTCCCCATCACAACAGTAAAATCCAATACAAGAATTACATAAAAAACACAACTCAAAATTTGAAACCTACCTTGGCTATCCAAGTTAGGATCATCCCTATCCAAGAAATCTCTTGATTTATTTCCCTTCCCAATATTTCTATTCCAGCAAATACGAAAAAGAAACAAGAATCCTTTGACACCAACTTTTCCCCCCAAAGAAATCTAGCAAATCCACCCAAAAAAAATCAAAAAGAGAAATTGAGAGAGATAATCACACCCAAACACCTCTTACAAATAGACTCCCCCTCAAACTTTCAACTTCCAAAAAGGAAGTGAAAGATCCTATAAACTAAACATATTCCTCACCACAAAGAATAATATGAATCAAACAATTCCCAACATAAAACCCCTTTTCCCCACTTAAAATATTAAAATTCAAATATATTCCTAAAAATGTGGACTTTGCCTCCAATATTAAAGACTTGGGTTGCCCACCTACACAACTCAGTAAAAACATTAGTACCTTTTAAAAAAAAAAATCAAAATACAATATAGACATGGATATTGTAAAATACTCCATATAAATTTAAAGCCATCTATACTTGCAAAATTTAAATATTTATCCAACACTTTTAGGATCAACACCATATTATCTAAATGAAAATAACACAATATCATAAAGCATGTTATGAAACAAACATATTGCATCATCCATAACCAATAAATGTCTAATCATGCATATTAAATAAATATATATATATATATATATATATATATATATATATATCCACAACTCAAAATATCAAGATCCATGTACCAAGACCACTTCCAAAAACTATGTGCAAAATGAAACAACCCAAAATCTCTAAACTAGCACTAGAGATGGCCCTATAGTTCCATTGCAATACCCAATAACCATGATTTAGGGCATGAATATTTATTTTTTAATTCTTGTGTCCTAGCCAAGTATCTTTAATGATATTCTTAATTTATGGGATTATTAATTGGTGGGAAAATTTATTGTTATGTGTTGATCCCACTCTTCATACAAACTATGATATTTAAATTTTATCCTTTTAGATTTCTTAAAAAATTTAACTGTCAATCAGGCTACCCTCTTGGTGCCTTTGATCGTGAGTCATTAATTCCTCAAGTGTACCTCATTTCAATAATGGTTACACCAAAATTTATTCCTCCTATAAAGGGGGATACACCCTTGTTTGCTCCTTACTTGAGCTTAAACTATCATGAATCCAATATTAACTTCTCCATTTCATTTCTTATGCTTTGCCCTCTAATCTCCATGAATATAAGTCTATCCCAATGACCACTTCCACCACATACCTATATGTTATGAAGACATGCCCATCAACTACTACCTTGATGTAGGGATCAATCCTAAAACAAACCACTCAGTTTTTTATTTTTTATTTAACAAAGGGTCCTCTAATTTTTAGACCATGCTCTTGAACCATTGATTATAGCATTTCACTAACTCACTCTTTCCATAAAACTTTTTTCATGTTTTACTCAAACTTTATGATGGATTGTTAGGGGAATAAATATTTTTCAACTTTAGGGCACTTAATTCATCCCATGTCTTTTTATGTTTAGAAAATTTCTTTGTATGCCTCTTTAATACATCATCCCTAAGTGTTTAGTTTGGTACATTCATCATTGACCCTTGACCTTCTCTAGGGATATTCTAAGATATAAATATACTTAGTCTTTGGATTCCTTATCAAAGGTAGTAAGCTCAATCCTATTTACATTCATATTAGCAAGAGGGGTAGGTGTTTTTTATTTAGATTTTTATTGGTTTTGGGTTGCCCTACCTCCATTTTTGTTCTTTGCTATTAGTTCTCCTTTCCTCTTTTCTTGAAGTTTTATCTTTTTAGTTTCCATTCCTTTCTTGTTTCACTAACTTCGCTCTACTCTTGTCTATAACCAATTGACTCTCAAAGAACTATTTTCCAAGAATCTCCTCAAAGTGTCTCACATATTCACTTCTTGATTTTGCTCTTTCTACCTTTGACAAGGATTCACTATTTATATCCTCTTTATTTATCTTACTAGACTTCAATAACATAAGGGGTATTTTTGGTCTAAGGGGTTCATCTTGTTGAAATACAAGGTAAATATCATAATAAGAATATTAACAATATAGTTTTTTAAATATGATAGAGCATATAATTAATCCCATAAACTTTAACATGAAAATAATGGAGACGGAAGTAAAAATTATTAAACTTAGAAAGTTATATGCTTCAGATGTACATTGAGAAACCTTTGTAGAAAAATACTCCACAACCAAAAAGATGCATGCTCATATTAATCCTCAAAGAATTAAGTGCATCAATTCAATCTTTGTATCCCAACAATCTGAGAGTAATTTGAGAGCATAATTGTACCTTCAAAATACCATACAAATCCACTATTTCATGCCTAAAACATTTAGGAAAATAGGAAACAATAAACCAAAAGTATTTTCCCAATACTAGGACCCAAAACCATGAGCCATAGGAAAATCCAATGCCCCCATAGTCATGGTCTAGCCACCCAAAATATAAGTAACTCCACTTACGCATCTTACAACCTTCTTACATTTTATAAATTCTATCATAACGATCAAACTAACCGAGATCCAAATCGCAGGTGCTCCCCAAAGACATCAATTTTCTTATCATAATACCAAATATAAAATGTCTTCTTAAAAAATTTCAATTTTGAATAATTTCTTCTTTAAAATCCCAAATAAAAAATAAATTCATACAAATATTAATCATAAAATATGAATTAACAAATTTAACTTGAAAACTACACAATTAAATCATGAAAAGAGTTGAAATTGGCAAGAAGCAACTAAAGGAGTGGGATAACTATCCTCATTATTCTCTTGCATCTAAAAACATACGTAAGTGTTGTCATCATTTGAGCTCAATTATATCTACACATTAAAATATAATTAGGTGGTTTTCTATTGTGCTTGAGTTATAATAAAAATTGCATAATGAGGAAATCCTTTGCATAATTTCAACAACTTGCCTTAAAAGCTAATTAAATGGAATGGAGATAACTTGGTGCAATATGAAAGGGTCCCACTTGACTTTCCAAATGTTTGGACTATATGAAATGGCTCTACCAACTTTTTTCCAATAAGACTTTCATATTGGTGATCTAATCTATACATCATAATATGTTGTTTTCAATTACTACAAATGCATTTATCTATTTGTTAATCTAATTTTAATCATTTTTAGATTTTACAAAATATTAGAGTTAAAGGTTCTATTAGAATTAGAATTAGGAAAAGGTGGAAGATAAGAATCATGAAAAAATTATAATGTAGTGGATGTAGTATTCTAGAAAGTTAAAAGTTGATTAGAGGTTTTAAATTATTAAAAATATGTAAAATAATAATAATAATAATAGGTATAGATATTGTGAGATGTATGTTTTTGTTTTATATGATATGGTTTTGTTTATTGGTTGTGTGGATATCATGTGTATATATAGTCGTGTCTTTTGTATAATTTGATGGATGTAATAATTAAAGAAAATTAAAAGTTAATTAGAAGAGGTTTCAAATTGTTGAAATTATGTTTTAAATTTTTTTATTTAGATAATAGTCAAAGGTTCTCTAAAGTTCTAAACCATGTGCTTCTATGCTATATGGCATGCTTATATATACTAAGAGTATTGGTATAATATGTTTAGATAATCAGATCCTTCGTACTTTCCATTTGAAATTGTGTGAATCTATAAGTGTATGTCTTTGATGTTGCGAAACTTATTTCTAATTATTGTAGGACCTTTCAAATCCAAGAAGGGGGACATATTATGCTTAAGGCATGTTTAAGAGCTTGCTTCCTAATTTTCATCATTCAATGTAAAAGTAGTTAAAGAGTTTGGAGTGTGTGATCTTGCAAGTGTTGATATATAGAATTACAACAATGGAATTGATTGTAGTGATACCTCAAACTGTTAAAAGAGGAAAATGTGAAAAACGTTAAAAGAAGGATGAAATTGTTGAATTAAATGAATGCTTTCCATTTTTTGAAAGTATCTTTAAAATAAAAATGTTTGAGCCAAATTAACTATTAGAAACACTCTAAAATTAAAATTTTGAAAAAAAAATGAATATTTGATTAGAAAAAATATTTAAAAATATATAAAGAAAAACACCATCATTAATAACAACTAACTAAAAATAAAATTTTAACTAAAAAACTTATTCTAATAAAATGAAATATTTTTAAAATAATTTAAACTATTATTTTTTATTAATATATTTATAAATGAACAAGTAAAAAATATATACTTTTCATCTTAATGAGGAAAATTATGCCAATGAACTTAACATCAACAAAATAATTGCTAATTTGTTTTATATCATGTTTTTTTAATAATTGTGTGAAAAGGACATAAGATATTTGTTTTTTATGAAATTCAATTTAAGATAACTATATGCTTAGATTTTAAGAATAGAAAATCCAAATCTACTTCCTCATTTTGAGGGCTACCTACTTTTCTCCACCTTAACATTTAATAGTAAGACCCACAAACCTTGACCACGGTTTAACCCTTACCAACCATAGACTTTGTTTCAAGCTCTTGTAAACAACAACGACTAAAATAGATGGACTATTTAACAACTTGCCTACTATTTATTAATTATTGAAGCTTTTAATGGGCATTTGAATTTAAGGGTGTTAGTTGTGAGGAATTTAATATTATGATTATTTTATGATTGTAATGGTGAAAAATGTAGATCTTATAGTTTTTTTTGTTTTAGATCGGGTAATTTTTATGCAATGATTAATTTATTAGTATGTTTTAACATAAAAGTTGATCAATCTTAAATCTTATAGTTTTTTGGTTTGTTTTAGATCAAGTTATTTTTATGTAATGATTAATTTATAAGTAGTATGTTATTAAACTTGTAAGAAAAATGATCTTAAAACTTTCCAAATTCAAAATTATATGTGGGCCCTAATTGAATCTCTCCAACAACTTTTATGAGTTGAATTGAGCGTGAAACTCACTCACTTTTGTAGTAGGGTGTTGTCATTTAAAGAAAAACGCTATTTCATTTGCATCCATAGAAGAGAACATCAAGGAGTATTGGCATTGCATCATCTTACATCAACATCCTATATATTATTGGATGCTTGCTTGTTATATTTGATCTTTTTCAACAAACCATTTAATAGGTAATAGTGATTTGACCAAAGAATAATATTTTATGCCTAGTAAACTCCTAAATAGTGTCCATTGACACTACCCATTTTAGACACAGGTATTAAATATTGAAGCATATATATTCCTAAAGATAACTTATGCACACAATTTACTTCCATGTGAAGGGTTCAAATCTACACTTTGGGATTGATGATTCTAATCCAATTCACTTTTGTACACATGGATTTTACCATAGCCAAATTGTGAGAATGACCCCATTTATATTTTGTGGCTATTATTTCGAAGACATCCTAGAATAAATGTTTCTAAGTTACAATTCAAAAATCACAATCAAAACAATGGACAACTATCTATCAGCCATTGAAACCAACTAAGTACTTTCACTCTTTTTAATTTATAGTTTTCTATATTTTGTCATATGATCTATAAAAACTCTAAATTGGGTTAATTGGATAGTATTACTTGCCATATTCATAAAACATGTTTTTGGTAAACAAAATCATTTTATTTCTTTTACATTTTGGTGAACTTATCATAGGGTTTTGTCCTTAGAGTTTATCCTTCTACATTAGGATTTCAAATCTATTTTTTTTAACTGTCTACCTTTCATTTCAAAGTTAATTATACTTTGGATCCATCCTTATTTATGCTTTATTGATTTATCTTGACTAGGGTTTGAGATTTCACTATTTGCTACCTCTACCTACTCAACCTCTCTTGTGCACTTTCATTCCCAAATCTTTATCATGGATTTCTATCCTCCCATTCCTAACCAAGCTCGCTTCTTATACCACTATATTTTTTAATGGTATCTCCCTTTATCCTATGATAGTGATAGCTACTACTTTAGCCCTATATTCATTTGACACATCTAGTAAACTTGATTCATGTGATATTGTACCTAATGAATGCATTTCTTCTCTATCTCATGATAATTTTCTTTTATGTTTATGGGCCCTCCTATATCTACCTTTCTTACTTCATCTTTCCCTGAGGTGCTTAGTGATGAAAATACACATGTTTCATATTCACATGAGACTGCTAACATTTCTTCTTTGTATTTCGTCTCTTGGTTTATTGATGATGTAATTAGTGAGGAATATGTAGTGTTAATTTTTTATCTTCTCATGATGTGGATGATGATTCTTTAATTCATAATGATTTAGCTTATGATGCACATTCTTTCAATACACTTATGAAAAATTCATTTAGTGGTAATGAAGACATAATTTTATATTTTAACCATTGTTATCCTCATATTATGCTCATATATAACATCATGATATTTTGTTACAGGAATATGATAATAAATTAATTGATAATAACAAACAATGGTTTGATTCATGTCATGTTTATTATATATTATTTCATAATTTTTCATATTATTTTCTAGATGATTTTATTATTTCACATGGTTCTCATTCTTCAAATTTTGATGCAGACAAGGTCAAGGGGTCTTATCAAACTACCCAATATTGCATCCTTAACATCTCATCCAACCCACATTCTTGCACACATAAAAATAACATATATTTTGCAACAAAATCTAAAATATATCTTTATTGTCACTTTTATATGTACATCCATGGAACAAAATTCCTCAAGAACGATTACATATAGTGAGGATTTCAACAAGAAATAAAATTTAAAAAATTTACAAGGGTTTCTAGGCACTTTATGCCTTCAAATCTTCAAAGTCTCTTTCTATCAAATTTTTTGGCTTCACTCTTCTTTGTAATTCTAATTTTTCCCTTCATCCTACAACTCTCATGGCTTCCTTGAACACATAAAACACACTTGAAACTTTCTTCTTCTCTTCTTCTATCCCTCCCCTCTTGGAAAGATAATTTTCCACATTTTCCTCCATGCAATCTTCAAGAGCAACCTACAAATGATTTCCTCAAACTTGATGTTTCTGATTTTTCCCTCTTGACACAATTAAAGGTTGTATTTATAGAGGAAATAAACTACGTGAAACACTAAAAACTGGTTTCCAAATATTCTCTTTTGTTGACCCTTAAAATTCTAGTAGAAAATGAAATAAAACATAGTTTATTGCTTCCAAAAGTGTTATCCAAAGTTGTTGTACCATATAAAACATCTTATTGTTTTATATCCATTTAAAAAATGGATAAAATCAATAACCAAGTCATACTTATTCACCCAAAATTGGAAATTAAAGTCATTAATTTGTTTTCCAAAAATTACTAGTTTTTTCTTCATTTTAGGAACCAAAATTAAAAGAAAAAAGACTAAAATGGAATTCCAATAGTCACTTGTCTTATGCACACTTTCCTAGGCATCTAGATTGAGAAAATTAATAATTTTAATTAATTTTCCTTCAAAATCCCCTTTCAACATGGTAAATAGTCCATTTCAACCACTAGAACCTTAAAATTGTCTAATTTTGCAAATCACATTAAACACCTTGCTTGACCTTGATGTATGAAATGGAAATAAAATCCTCACAAATAAATAATAATATCCTTACAAATCTTCACAATATTCTCTTGAAACTCAAACCTACACCAAAAATACAAAAGACTAAACATGAAAAGAAAATATATTTTGGTGATGTAGGATTGGTTATTGTAGTGCCCTCCAGTTTAGACATACTTGTTTAGTTTGATTCTGTTTGTTAGATGCTTAGTTCATTGTGATACTATGTTGTTTTGATTTTGCGGATGATACATTGACATCCTGGTTATTTGGTTATGTTGGTTCGATGATACTGTGATAGATTCATTCATGATATGGCTTATTGGTTATAATTATTGCTTATGTTATCATGTTGATATGATTGTATATGATTGATCTTGCTCGTTTGTGTCGGTGGATAAGACAGTGTAGCATTACTCATTCCTGAGTACCCTGCTACGCTGCAATTCTTATTCACGGTGTGTTTTCTAACATGAGTTTATATATATACATGTTTTAACCTTGATGTTTTCCTGCAGACACAGGTACCGGGTAATAGCTCCACCTGCTTGTCAGGTCTGAGTGTACCCTAATACATTATAAATATGTTGTCGGAGGTATTGACAGGTCCTTTTAAACCATCGTTCGTTTTTGAACGAGTATCCCTGTGTTACCCCGTATAGCCTAGTTTGTCTTGTCATGTTCAAATATATATTGTTTTGTGTTTGCAAATATAATATTTAATTTTATTAAATGTTTATTAATGTTTTAACCAACGTTAATGATTTAATTTATTAAGTTTAATTAAATAAGTTATTTCTTTGCAATGTTTTAATTAAAATAATATTATTGTTGTTTTAATTGTGCAAATTTAATTGTGTGAAATAGATATCTTTTAAAGCAAGATATTTTTGATGAGATAAGGATCTTTGATTGTCAGTTAAAGGTTTGTTTTGATATTTTAAGAATGAGTTGAACTGAATGAGTTATTTACAATGCAAATGAAACTATTAATTAAAATGGAATGATTGGAAATATGGATTGCATGAATTTATATCTTTTGGATTTTGGGGAATTGTGCATTCACGTGAAGATTTCTTACGGTAGCAGTTTTTAGCAGTCTTGATTTACAGCAATTGTTTTCAGAAGAATTTTTCTTTAATATTTTGTTCACAAGCATGTTTTGAAGTTGGCTTGATTGGAATTTCACTGTCGAAGTCTGGAAAATTAATAGAGGAATCAGCAAAAGGTTTCAAAGTGCATTTCAGCTCGATTTCTAGATTATCCAGGTTTTCTTCTTTTTAAGTTTTAGTAAATTTCTTCCTTGAATGTTTGAAAAGATTAATGGTATATCAACCTGCATAGAAATAGTTAGAATAAGTAATCAAAGATTATTGAAATATTGTTAAAATTAAAATGTTAAGAAAACAAAGAAATAGAGTTTAGGGTAAATTTGTAGATCTGAAAACAGAGATTGAATTCTCCTGTATATCTATTGACTTATAGATATATCTAATTCAGCGTACTGAATGAGTCTAAATAGTATTTTAAAGGTTGAAACTCTAAAGTTATAGTTATCATCTTTTTTATTCCGTTCTTTGTGAAAACTATGAAAATATTGTTCAATTAATTTTAGATATATATGTATTCACTCTGTTATATACGGACCCCATTCACAATCTACACCGTAAACAAATACACTTCATCTATGTTACCATTTTCCTGAGTTTCTTTTACCCTATCACGCACATAGTTTAAGGACAACATAAAGAATCTCATGTCGGATTAAGGATACCTGCACATTGTTATTTTTTTTTGTGGAGTCTACTGAAATTGTCATAGGAAGTTACTGTGCAGTCTACCTGGTGAAAAACGATATTACCATTGTATTATAGTTATTTTGAATAAAGGGAAATAATAAATATAGTTTACCAATCCATTTGATATTTTAACCTCCTTACTTAAGAATGCGTGCAACCTTTGTAAGGGATTAGAATGAGTTTTGGTTATACATAACGTCCCTGTACAATTTTAAATTGTTTTCCAACTGTTATCATATGTCTTCAGATTCTTTTGTATCTTCTTCCTGTGCCAGAGGTCTCCTGTCTAGTACCTGCTATTTAGGATTTAAACAATATAGCATAATCAACGCTAGAATAGTCATTGCTTTAATGTTTTGCATGGCGGACTTTAATTTTGTCTATATTGATACTCTATCCTGTTCATCTTCAGATCTATCATGGCGAATCCCTTTCCTTTTAAACTAATAAACCTGAACATAAAAACAATTGTATATACTGTCGCTCTAGATTTGATCATAGGCAATCCACTTTATGAGTGTCTTTGTATTTTAAGTTCGCTGTATCTTCCATTTGAGGCGTAGAAACTGTCCATGATTTACATAGGATAAATCACAATCTATCTTTTGACAGTTATGCATGCATTCTGGATAATTCTTTAAGTTGTGATATTCCATAGTTTTGTAAACCTAATTATTCAGAATTTTGTCATTTGATCTACAAGTTTAGCGCTGGTTCCTTCTCTCGTTACCTAGATGTATATAATATATGACATAAATTTATTATCTACACTGTCAAATGTTTAGGCATTCAGATCTTATGCATGGTGTACTAAGTAAATTTTTACGGTGGTTATAGTGTCCTAAGTTAGCTCTTACAGTGGATATAATTATTTAAAATTATTACTTATAGTTTTTTTTTTAAGTGAAATCTCTCTCTCTGCATGTAATATTCGGTGTAGATTCTTTGTTGATAACAGTCAGTCAGATTCTTTCTAACAAATTCTTTCTAACTATAAATATTAGTTAGGTGTGAATCAATGAATAGCAAAGAAAAGATAATTATGACTTTAAATTTTATGAAAGTTAAATATTTATAAAAAAAGCGTTGAAATTATTATTGTGTTAAGTGGTTGAATTACTTAAATATAAAGAATAAACAATATCCTTAGTTTATAATGTAAACAAATACATTTTTCTTTAAAATTATTTAAAGAATATATATTAATAGTTTTAGTTTGCCTACTAAGAATTTTTAATTCATTATATTTTAGTTAATTGAGATTATTAAGGGATAGTATATAGAATTATAATGTGATTTATCTAATTTCTTTAAAAGATTTAAAATATTTTTATTCTATATGTTATTGATGTGTTTTCTTAAAATAGTGTGATCAATTAGTATTTATAGTTTGTTTATTGAGGATTCTTAACTCTTGAAGTTTGGTAAATTGTAACTATTTGGTGTGTATGTTAAATGTAATATTAATGATGTTTATTTTTATTTCATCAAAATCTTGAATAGTGGAATTTGTAAGATTATTACGTTTTTAACATGGTGCTCATGTTACAATTATTTTTATGTGGGGGTATAGCTTTGTATCATTTTGTGGTCTTTTGAAGTGACATCCTAGAGATTGTGATTTGCCTCTAGTGAAGGACATAAACATTGAGGTTTTGATTTTGTGCTTGATAGCTACCCCTAGATTGGTTTTATGTTGAGTCATGTTATAGAAGAGTGGCTTGCGGTAGGGGACGAAATCTGGAAGAGATTGTCTGGGTAACCTATCGTAGGTGTGTTAATTAAGTGAAAATCTAACTAAAGAATTATGGGTTGGGAAGTTATAAACATTAATTCAGATAAAAGTGTGCCTCGCCTATTGTCTTAACGCTCATTCAGGTTGAGAAAAGGATGAGAAGGCCTGGAATGGCAAGTCGTCATCTTGTCCTCTTGAAAGATGAAGTGACTCCACATTGGTCTACATAGGGGCCAGGAATCGGTAGAGACTACCAGGGTAACTCTTGGTGAGGGCTGGTAGTCTAGGAAGATTCACCAGGGTAATCTATCAGAACATTGTGATGCCTCTTAGTCCTATATCGATGGTGTTTCCGTTTGTTGAGATTAATTTAATGTAACTTGATGTTGGTATGTGGCGTGATCATGCTATCTTGTATAGCCCATGGTATGTGTACACCTATTTAGATCTCATGGTCGGGGCGGTGAACCTTGGGTGTTGGGGGTTGAGTATACGAATTTTGCCGTTTTTGATCATGTTGAAAAGGAAAAATCTGAAAGAGAAAGCGGAGCTTTGTAAAGGCCCTAATTCGGAAGCTTCACAAAGCTTGTTAAAGGGGTTGGGATGGGGTTCTGATTATGAAGAAAAAGCGATTATTAAGCAAGATTGTAATAGGTTTTTACCTTGGATAATAAAGTATTATTATTGGATGGCTGGGTTTGGTGGATGTAGCCCAGTTAGATTGAACCGTTAAATTCACATTGTTATGATTTATTCTATGTATGTTTTGGTTTTCTGTTTATTAATTAAATTTGCATTTAATTGTTATATATCTACCATCTCTAACCCTAACGCGATCTGTGATTTTTATCCGTTTTGATTTGTAAACGTTATGTTGTATTGTGAATTGTAAACCCCATAAATGTGATGTTCTATCTGCTTTGTTTGTGGACCTGTCAGTATCTCCTAGCACGGAGGGAGTGGACCTTTGGGTTCCACGTGGTCGGGAGGAAACCGTGCTACACCTTTATTTGATCTTTCTTGCAGTTGATCCTAAGCTTGCAGCAGTTTCCAGTTACTACTTTGTTCGTGACTGATGATGCGGAGCTTGTTCGTGGATATTGTATCAGATGTCAGATGTACACTATATGTTTTGTAAATTTATCTCTTATGTAAGAGTGTACTGATGGTACCACCTTTGATGTATGGAGATTCTTTGAAATCTCACTTTATGTAAAATGGACAATTGGGATATTTGATTGTAAGTAGTTTTATAAAATTGGATCTTACATGAAATCAAATTTGTACTTTTGTTGATGATCAATGTGTTGAGTTTAATTATTAAGTTTATGTAACAACGTCTTGGAAACTTTATAACATATGTGTAAACAATAAAAAAAAAAAAATTATTCAGTTAACTTTGTTTTGCTCTTTGATTTAAACGTAACTAAATTCGAGGTAAGATACAATTATGAACCCAGATGCTCATGCATTAGAAACATCAAGTAAAAAGTTTGTGAGCATAGCTCATAAAATGGATTTGAGTGGTTGAACCACACTTTCAAATAATAAACTAGTTGTAGCATACTCCAATGCTTCATATAGGTATAATAAAAAATATATATTTCTTCTCCTTTTCAAAAACATCCTTGTAACTCTTCCTACCTTTGCAGAATGTGTTTACCAATCCCTATTTCACTTGTGTAATTTTCTCCACCATATATGAAGCTCCTCCACCAAATTTTTTTTCTAATCTTATCTTCTCTTGTGGGATTCAATCCACCACAATCTTTCCTCCTCCACCAATGTTGATCTATACCATCCCCTACAACAGCTGCATACAAATTAGCATTATCATGGAAATTAAGGATTTCCATTTGCACTTCCTTTTCATTCCCCTTTAAATCTATTTCCACCCTTCCATCAATATATTCTTCCACTTGCATCATCTCATCTGCACACAACTCAACATTATCTTCATCATCATAAAAAGAAAAACATTAACTATTGCCTTTGTTTTCATATTTTCTTCTATTGCTGCAACATCTTCTCCATTCACATCCTCATTCACCAAAACCTCCATACATTCACAAAGACATGATACTACTGCAATATCATTCACTTCCATGCCTTCCAAAATATATTCTTTGATTGCAATCTTATTATTTCCTTTTTCATCCTCTTTCATGATGTTTTCTTCTTCATTGCTATTTATTAGATTCTTTTCTGAATCTTCTCTTCTATCTACAAATGAAATAGCATTAGAAAAATTATAAAATTCAACTTCTCCCATCTTATTTTCTTTTTCTTTCCTCTTTCCTTTCACCATACTTTCCTCCAAGACATCTAACCTCCTAGATATTTTTGCACGCTTACTTCGAATAGCCCAACTCTCTTCATCTAAAATTATTTCTCTCCTCTCAATAAAATAAATTTGTATGTCTCTACCCAAGCCAACCTCATACTCTTATTCCTTGAAATTTCTACAAACACTTTCAACCCACTCACAATTTACAACAAAACTTACACAAAACCACAACTATCCTCTACCCAACAAATATTCTAGAAGATGTACCTCTCAAAACCTTCTCTACTCACTTTCACATAGTGGAGGATGTTTGTAAACTTTCTACCCAGCCTTATCTCTATTGGAGTACAACCCAAATAATTACATAAAACAAATCCTCATAACTCATGTCAAACCCTAGCTTTCTATATTCAAAACTTGCAACACAAATATTTTTGAACTCTTCTTTTAAACAACATAGAAAAATACTTCAAATATGAAATCATTTTCCTCACACATTTCAACATCATACCTTCTCTTATACTATTTGATGTAGACAAGATCATGTGGTCTTATCAAACTACCCAATCTCGCAGCCTTAAGATCTCATCCAACTCACATTCTTACACACATAAAAACATCATATATTTTATAACAAAATATGAAGCATATCTTTATTGTCACTTTCATATATACATCCATACAACAAAATTCCTCAAGAACAATTACATATAGTGAGGATTTCCACAAGAAATAAAATTCAAAATTTTTACAAGGGTTTCTAGGCACTTCATGCCTTCAAATCATCAAAATCTCTTTCCATCAACTTTCTTGGCTTCACTACTCTTTTTAATTCTGATTTTTCCCTTCATCGTACAACTCTTATGGCTTCCTTGAACACATAAAACACACCTAAAATCTCCTTCTTCTCTTCTTCTATCCCTCCCCTCTTGGAAATATAATTTTCCACACTTTCCTTCATGCAATCCTCAAGAGCAACCTACAAATTATTTCCTCAAATTTTTTTTTTTTTTTTGGTCTCTTGACACCAATAAAGGTTATATTTATAGAGAGTTTCAACTATGTGAAACACCAAATAGTTGTTTATAAATCTGCTCTTTTGTTGACCCTTAAAATTCTTGCAGAAAATGAAATAAAACATAATTTGTTGCTTCCAAAAGTGTCATCCAAAGCTAGTGTACCATATCAAACATCTTGATGTTGTATACGCATTTTAAAAATGGATAAAAGAAATAACCAAGTCATTCTCATTCACCCCAAATTGGAAATTGAAGAGTCATTAATTTGTTTTCCAAAAATTACTAGTTTTTTTCTCCATTTTAGGAACCAAAATTGAAAGAATAAGACCAAAATGGAATGCCAAGAGTCACTTGTCTTATGCACACTTTATTAGGCATAAAAATTGAGAAAATTAATCAATTTTAATTAATTTTCCTTCAAAATCCCCTTCCACCATGGTAAATAGACCATTCCAATCCCTAAAACCTTGAAATTATGTAATTTTGCAAATCACATTAAACACCTTGCTTGAACTTGATGTATGAAATGGAAATAAAGCCTTCACAAATAAATAATCATATCCTAACAACTATTCACATTATGCTCTTGAATCTCAAACCTACACCAAAAATATAAAATACTAAACATTTAAAGAAAATATATTTTTGGTGATGCAGGATTGCTTGTGAATCTGGATGCTCCTACATCACATTTTGTTGCCCTTTTTTGGTGGATCCTGCAATTGCAAATTTTCTACACATTATGATGATATTCCAAATTTTGATATCCTTGGGTATTATTTTGTGGACCCTTTAGTACTTTCTCGTGATATGTAATTGATTAGTTGTGGATTACATCCTTTTATGCCTCATCTTACAAATGGATTAGACATACAAAAATTTTAAGAAGATAAACATGAGGATCTCTTACAATTTCTCCTTGGTATATGTGACAATAATTTGCTACCAATTGGTAATACATAATCCTCAACTACTATACATGGCGTACTTACACATAAGGATATGGATAATTTCAAGAAAAAAATTTAGCATTATTTGAGTTTCCTTGAGTAGATTAGACCACCAAGATAGTCATATTATAATTATGAGCAAATATTTAAAAACAAAGGTTCTACTAATGAGATATTGCATAATCCTTCATAATTGACATTTTGACTTATCCTTTACCAAGTGGATTTATCACACCATGTTTTATAAAGTATGATGGTAGATATGATCAAATCACTCCCTTTAAAATCCTCCCAAACCACATGATTCACTTATTTTCATCAGGACAAGTTGCTTGCTAAATTGTTTTGAACAAGTTTGAGTATTCATGAATCCACATGGTTTTACTAATTTTTATATACTTCTATCACTTCTTTTATGGGATTGGCTAGTATATTTATGAAATGTTTTTATTATAATATTGGTCCTAAGACAAGTGTTACAAAAATTGTGCAATAAAAGTAGGAAAGGATTATACAATAATATTTCAAACCTTGGTTACTAATCTAAATTTCACATCAATGAATAATTTGCTTCAAATTTTTTTTATTGATAGTTTATCTTCACTAATAAAAAGATAAGTACATGTTTTAGAAACTTTCATTTTTAGATTTATGTGTTAGTGTGTACAAGTATGAGTACTTTTTATTATATTTTCTTTATTTATATCATCATGTTTCTCTCACTTCTCATCCCCATGAGGTATTATCAATGTCAAATTTTAAAATGGAGGCAATGAGGATGAATTAATTGTTATCATGTAATAAGGATCATTATGGATACTATTAGGATTAAGGTGTCATTTACCTTGCAATCTTATGTATTTTTGTGTATCTCCAACAATCTTGGAAATTATCCTTGGATACCTAGGGTGTAATTCAAAAATATTTTTTTAATTAAATTTTCATAGAGTTTTTCATTTAATTTTTATATACATTCATGAAGGAGGTGGAGTTAGTAGTAGTAGTCTTGAAGCTATTTTTTAGTAAAATTCTCTAATTGGGCATGAGATTTGAGTAATAGAGCATATTGCATGTTGTTGGTGGGTCTTATATGAGTTGGGTGGTGATTTTTTATGCCTACCCTAGGATATGGGTCATTATGGAGGAGTTACAAGTCAAAGATGTCATCTATTATTAGTATGGAGGTTATTTTTGCTATTAATGACTCATTGGGAGTTATATTTACTATTCTTAGAAGAGCCTATTTATTTTGGACATGGATTTTTTTGTATTTTACCATGGTTTTTTTTGGTGGTTTTTAATTCCCAACCAGATCTCATAAATAATCTATGGATTTTGTCATGTCTAATAATTAATTATTTGGAGGGATTGGCCAATGAATAGGTGAAAGTTTGAAATAACTTTCCCTCTGCACTTTGGGCTCTATAAAAACCAAGAGGGTAGTCCCTTACAATTTTCTTAAGATTCTCCTTTGCCAAATTATCCTATACACCGTAATTAGAAGATTTGTTCTCTACATATTTGCTTGATGACTATGAAAATCTTAGGATTTGGCAATATCCTTTAATTCTTTAAACAATTAATAGCAAGAGAACAAGAAAAGACATGAAGCATTAACAAATAACTTCAAAATAATTGAAAGATTGTAAGTGTTCTTTGTATGTGTGACCTTGGATATGCAATTAGACACAAATTCAAAATATTGATGCCTTAACCCAAGGCACGGAGTCAAAACATATGTAATTGAAGTTACTTAACAGTATTTTACCCAAGCATTAGAGAGCTTTACAATAATGCCTTACACTATTGCACTCAAAGATTCCTAACCAACTCTACTTCAAACTCCTTGCATTACTTTACAAATCTATATTTTTATTTAAGCATTCAACTCATTCTTTGAACTAGAATTAAAAGTAGAATATACATCAAAAGAAAGACAATGACGATGAGATAAAATTTCTTTGATCATTTTTATTCATAATTTATATAAAATGTACATCAGGAGATAATTGGACAGAAAATTATTTCATTGTATTCAATAGATTCTAGTACAATTAAGAAAAACCTACAAACTACATTCAATTCAAACTCAATAACCTAAAAAATACTTAAACTCTATTCTTTGGTTTCTACATTACAAAATTTCTTCAAACGATCCATGTAAATGGCCATGAATTCCCTTTTATAAGAACAAGGGAGCAATACAAGCCTTAGGCCAAGTACACATGTCACTTTTTCATTTGACATTAAGTTATAATACAAAAAGAATATCTCATATAAGACAAAGTTACTTTTCAAGTTGTTGAAGGAGATTGATAAGATAGGGTTGGATGGGACACTCATTATCCCATGCTTTGAGGTCCTTGTCCTTAAGAACTCCTAGTTGACTCTTTCACCTTGTCCTTTGGGTCCTATCTTAGGTATAGAATGCCCTGGTCCTACTGGCCAACCCCACTATCAACTCTCTTCTTTCTACCAAGCCAATCTTGGTGCCTTGCCACTATCTCACCCTTGACCCTTATTCCTCCCTAAAGGCCAAACTCTCTCAACTTTCATTTGAGTTCTTGCAGGGGTGTGAAAATGTTGTAAAAGCTTCAAGATAACCTATTTAGAGTGCTTATACAGTCACAAGTCTCCAATTCCCCATCGCTTCCACCAAACTCCTTCTTAGGGTTAGAAAAGGCTACAAGCCTAGAGCCCCAATTAGGCCTCTTAACCGAGAAAAATGCAATTTTCCTCTAAACCCTCCAAACAACTAGGGTTCTTCATTTAGGGTTTGTGTTTCCCATACCCACACCTTAAAGATTCTGGGGGTTTTGAGCCTGCACAGGCCGTACACTACCTATTCAAAAAATTGGCCCAAAAGCTAGGGTTTGTAAGCTTTTCCAGACTGATTTCAGACTATCATAGTTTTCTCACACCAAATGGATTGGTAGAGCCTCCTCCTAATCACCAAGCCTTGCCAAGACCCCCAACTAAATTCTCCAAAATCTGAGCACCCCTACAAGTTATGTGACTTTTACTCCTGGTCTTTCCTAGCCGGACCCTTCCTGGCTCGCCTAGGGCAAGACATTGCCAACAAATCCTGTAATCAAACAAAACCTACCCACTAACATATGTACAACCATGGTGTCTAGGCACTACTCCCAAAGGGCTGTATAGTTTGTACGGTGGGAAAGTGCTCTAGCACCCCATTTCCTAAACACAGTCTGGTTCGGACAAGAAATTGAGCAAAGTTAAACTATTTACAACAAATGTTGGAAAATTAAACAAAGAAGCTATCAAATATTACACAGTGCTTGTAAACAACAAACACTACATTCTACAATCCAAACAGTAGCAAAACTAAGCCATTAAAAGTCTATCAAGATGCAATAATTCAGAAATTTAACTCAGAATGTTGTTTCCTACAATCACACAAGATTTCACCAAAATATTAAAGCTTCCAACCCTACTCCAGGGTCGAGATACCCCTTAAATAGGCCCTAGAAACAGTTAAGTTTCTTTGGTCAAACCTATGGAAGACCTAATGGCTAAGGTTATAAAACTCACTATGTTTTTCAACCTTGGTCCATTTTTGAAAACAAATCAAGTTGAGCTTCAACTTATTCAACTTTCCACCACTTCTTTCCTAGAGAGAAAAACACCTCTAACACACACAAGATGGTCAACATGACCTCAAGATAACACAACAAAATTTGAACTTCTTTCTAGACTCCTAAAAAGCCTAGTGTTTCTCAGGTGCTCCTGCACCATTCTCCCCCTCTCAGCCCAAACACTAAGGAATGGAAGGAGAGATCAAGGATAGGTCAATGCCCTACTTTTTGAATTCAGCTTCATCCACCCAAGTAGCCTTAGATTCATGCTTGGTCTTCCACTTGATGAGGTGTTCCATGTACACCTTGTGTCTTGTGGCCTTCTTCACCCTTGACTCCAAGATCTTCTCTGCCTGAGGCTTGTCCTGAGTAGGTAAGGACATGTTGCTGATGTCCTTGAAGATATCCTTACTATCCTGATCCAAATCCTTGACTGTCCCCTTATACTTGATCAAATCAGCAACATTGAATACTGGTGAGATTCCTAAATCGGTAGGTAACTCCACCTTGTATGCATTCTGACCATACTTGGCCAATATCTTGCATGGACCCTCTCTTCATCACAAACTTGGTTGCATTCCCTTCGCAACCTTGACTTGTTAAAGGTGGACCATAACATAATCCCTACTTGAAATTGCACATCTTTCCTAGAGATATCTACCTTCTCCTTCAATTTTTGTGTAGCCTCGGTGACTGTCCTCTTGACTGCATCCTGAATCTCCTTCATGATGGATTGAAGTCTTCTGCATGTCCACTCCTATTCTCCATAGATCCAAGATATCTGAGCTCACATATGCCTCTTGGGTGCATCCCATACACAACCTCAAATGGACTCTTCCCGTGGTCCGGTTGACACTGTCATTATAAGCATACTCAGCTTGGGAGATAACCATATCCCATGTCTATCTATATTCTTTAGTTAAGCACCTTAGAAGATTACCTAGCACCTTGTTAACCACCTCTGTTTGACCATCGGTCTGAGGATGGTAAGCTGATCCAAATGACAGATTTGTACCCAATCTACTCAATAGAGTCTTCCAAAAGTGACTCATGAACTTCACATCCCTATCTGAAATAATGCTCAAAAGTAGTCCATGGATCCTTACTACCTCCTTGAAGAAAATATGAGCTATGTAACTAGCATCATGAGTAGTTTTGCAAGGGATAAAATGACTCATCTTGCTAAATCTATCCACTACAACATAAACACTGTCAAAACTAGTCTTGGTCTTAGGAAGGCCTACCACAAAATCCATGCTCACACACTCCCATGGTCTGTTAGGAATGGTCAAGGGTTGATATAAACCAGCATTGCTAGCTCCTCCCTTGGCTCATACACACAACACATTGTTCCATACCTTCTAATGTCTCTTGCCAACTTGGGCCAATGGCCAGAATCTTTGCACTAGCTCTAAGGTCTTATTTGTAAAATGCCCACTAATTTGCCATTATGCTTTTCTTTGAATGATTTTCCCTCATTGACCCTCTTGGAACACATAACTGATTTCCCTTAAACAATAACCCACTTTGCAATGTATACTCAGAGTATTGACTATGGAAATGGTTCTCAAAGTTAGAACATACCTTATAGACCTCTGAAAAGTCTTCATCTTCTCCATATAGATCCCTGAAACTCTCTATTCCAATGCTCTTGATTTGTATCTCTTGTACTGTCAAAAATCTCCTGCTCAATGCATCCGCCACTTTGTTTAGCCATCCCTTCTTGTGCTTGATGGTGAAGGTAAAAGCTTGGATGTATTCCATCCATTTCAAATGCCTATTACTCAACTTCTCTTGATTGTTGATAAAACTAAGTGCCTGATTGTCAGTAAAGACTACAAACTCCTTGGGTAGAAGGTAATGCCTCCATTTTCTAAGTGATTGAACCAAAGCATAAAGTTCTAAGTCATAGGTTGAATACTTCTTCTTAGCTTCATTGAGCTTCTCACTAAAGAAGGCTATAGGCCTACCCTCTTGACTAAGTACTCCTCCTACTGCCACTCCACTTGCATCACATTCAACAGTGAACAACTTGTCAAAACTAGGTAACAAGAGAATAGGTTGAGTTGCCACTTCTTGTTTCAATTTCTCAAACCCTTTCTCAGCCTCTTGAGTCCACACAAACTTAGTTTTCAAACCACCCTTGATTGTATCTAGAACTGGTGCACATATGCCACTAAAGTTTCTTATGAATTTTCTATAGAATTGAGCTAATCCATGAAAACTTCTTACCTCTGTCCCTGTGGTTGGTGTAGGCCAGTTTAGGATAGCTTCCACCTTGCTTGGATCCATCTTCAATGATCCTTTGGACACTACAAAACCCAAATAGACAAGCTCTTGCTTAAAGAACTCACAGTTCTCTAGATTAATTGCCAACTTCTCTTCTTGCAACCTTCTAAGAACTTGCTCCACATGTTTCAAATGCTCTTCTGTTGTCTTACTGTATATGAGGATGTCATCAAGATACACTACCACAAATATCCCTGTAAAATCCTTGAGCACTTCATTCATGAGCCTCATGAATGTGCTAGGGGCATTAGAGAGACCAAATGGCATCACTCTCCACTCATATAACCCATCATTTGTCTTAAATGTTGTCTTCCACTCATCACCATCCTTAATTCTGATGTGATGGTATCCACTCTTAAGATCCAACTTGGTGAAGAACTGAGCGCCTCCAAGACAATCCATTAAATCTTCAATTCTAGGAATAGGGAACCTATATCTGATTGTAATCCTATTTGTTGCTCTAGAATCAGTACATAACCTCCACTTACCTCCCTTCTTGGTTGCTAAAACCACTAGTACTGCACATGGGCTGATGCTCTTTTGAATCAATCCTTGATCCAATAATTCTTGCACTTACCTAGCTACCTCCAAATTATGATCACGGTGTGAGTTTTGTAATACTTTCCACTGTTGGGTAATGGAGCTCAGACATGAATTCAATTTGATGACTTATGGCTCTCCTTGGTGGTAAAGTTGCAGGTGTACCATCACTAACTATACTCTTGTACTTATCAAGTAACCTTTGGACTACTTCTGGTAGGACTGTCTTTTCAGCCTTAGCTTCCTCTTTAGGTTGTATCATAACCACATATCCTTCATCCCCTTGATGTAGGTTCTTAAGGAACTCTCTACCACTACTCAACATGATGTTTGGTGTCTTTGACTGTCCTTCATCTTCTTCTGACAGTGACTGCAACTTAAAAGTTTTCCCATCCTTCTTGAATGATATAGTGTTCTCTTTGCCATCATACATAACACTTCTGTCATATTGCCATGGTCTGCCCAGTAGTATATGGCATGCATCCATGGGTAAAACATCAAAAATTAACTTGTCTTTATATCCTCCAATGGAGAACTCCACCATTACTTGCTCATTCACTAAAACACTCTGCCCTTTGTTTAGCAATGTGACTTTGTAAGGGTTAGTATGAGGTATTTTCTCCAATTTCAGTTTCATTACTACCTCCTCTGAGATGATATTATCTGTTGAACCTAAATCTACTATGACCTTGCACACTTTCCCAAGTATCTTGCACCTTATTCTAAATAGAGCTCTTCTCTGTTGAGGTTCCTCCTTGATTGGCTATCTGATCAGAACTTTGTTAAACATTAGATTCTCTCCTACCTCAGATTCTATATGACTAACCTCAGATGCCTTAGGACTCATGGTGTCCTCTTGTGTATAAGCCACTCTCTTGTCATTGCTTGATGAAGATACTTTCTCCGGGCACCTATAAGCAGGGTGACCTATTTGATTACAATGATAACACTTCATGTTTGAAAAATAAGAATTGCTCCTGCCTGCTCCTCTTCCTCTGTTTGAACCTCCTTGAGGTCCTCTTCCTCTATTATATCCTCCTCTAGAAGATGTTTCACCTCCATGCTCAGTGAGTTTAGATTCTCCATGATTTCTTTTGTCATTGCCTCTACCTTGGTAGCCACCTCACTGTCCTCTTTGATCTCTTTGATCTCTGCCTTTGCCTATGCCCTTAGAAGTCTGATCTTGTTTCCTCTTGCTTCTTTCCTTAATCTTTATGGCCAACTGATAGCATTGGTGTACTATCTTGGGACTTAGAAGAGCCATCTCTTCTTGGATATTCCACTTCAAACCATTAAGGTACCTAGCCACCTCGAGACTCTCATCCTCTGTCACATTAGACCTCATGCAAAGTTTTTGAAACTCCTCAGTGTAAGTGTTTACATCTTGGTCTCTTTTCCTTAAGCTTTTCCTATTCTTGTGTAACTGAATCTCATAGTCATCAGGCATGTATGCCTCTCTCACTTTGGCAACCATTCCTTTCCAAGTTGAAATAGGCTGCTTACCTTCTTTTTCCCTCTCTGTCTGAATGAACTTCCACCATGTCAAGGTAGAACCTCTTAGTCTTGACTTGGCCACCTTTACCTTCTATGCTTCAATGACTCCATCACATTCAAAATGGTTTTCCATTCCCTCTATCCAGTCCATGACTAGATCAGCTTCCATTTTCCCACTAAATAGTGGTATGCCTTCAAGTGCTTTTCCACTCAAAGCCTTCAATGCCTTCAAGAAAGGCTCCTCTTTCAAAACAAGGTCAGGTTTAGGGGTTTTGTCTTCCTCTGCAACCTCTTCTTCCTTAGGGATCCTTCCTTCAAATTGCACACTCCTCACTGCTTGTTCAAGTTGGGCTATTCTTTCCCTCAATTGTTTATTGTCTTCCTCCTGCTCTTCAACCATCTTGGCCAGTTCTGCATTTTTCACCATGATGGAAGAATCACTAGACTCAACCTTAGACATACAAGATTCTTTCCCAAATCTTTAACTTGCTCTGATACCAATCTGATAGGATAGGGTTGGATGGGACACTCACTGTCCCATGCTCTGAGTCCTTGTCCTTAAGAACTCCTAGGTGACTCTTTCACCTTGTCCTTTGGGTCCTATCTCAGGTATAGATACCCCTAGTCCTACTGCCAACCCCACTATCAACTCTCTTCTTTCTACCAAGCCAATCTTGGTGCCTTGCCACTATCTCACCCTTGACCCTTATTCCTCCCTAAAGGCCAAACTCTCTCAACTTTCATTTGAGTTCTTGCAGGGGTGTGAAAATGTTGTAAAAGCTTCAAGATAACCTATTTAGAGTGCTTATGTAGTTACAAGTCTCCAATTCCCCATCGCTTCCACCAAACCCTTTCCTAGGGTTAGAAAAGGCTACAAGCCTAGAGCCCCAATTAGGCCTCTTAACTGAGAAAAATGTAATTTTTCCCTAAACCCTCCAAACAACCAGGGTTCTTCATTTGGGGTTTGTGTTTCCCATACCCACACCTTAAAGATTCTTGGGGTTTTGAGCCTGTATAGGCCGTACACTTCCCATTCACAAAATTGGCCCAAAAGCTAGGGTTTGTAAGCTTTTCCAGACTGATTTCAGACTGTCAGAGTTTTCTCACACCAAATGGATTGGTGGAGCCTCCTCCTGATCACCAGGCCTTTCCAAGACCCCCAACTAAATTCTCAAAAATATTTTCTCCAAAATCTGAGTACCCCTGCAAGTTGTGTGACTTTTACTCCTGGTCTTTCCTAGCCGGACCCTGCCTGGCTCGCCTAGGGCAAGACATTTCCAGCAACTCCTGCACTCAAAAAAAACCTACCAACTAACATATGTACAACCATGGTGTCTAGGCACTGCTCCCAAAGGGCCGTACAATTTGTATGGTGGGAAAGTGCTCTAGCACCCCATTTCCTAAACACAGTCTGGTTCAGACCAGAAATTGAGCAAAGTTAAACTATTTACAACAAATGCTTGCAAATTAAACAAAGAAGCTATCAAATCTTACACAGTGCTTGTAAACAATCAACACTACATTCTACAATCCAAACAGTAGCAAAACTAATCCATTAAAAGTCTATCAAGATGCAATAATTCAGAAATTTAACTCAGAACGCTGTTTCCTACAATCACACAAGATTTCACCAAAATATTAAAGCTTCCAACCCTGCTCCAGGGTCGAGATACCCCTTAAATAGGCCCTAGAAATAGTTAAGTTTCTTTGGTCGAACCTATGGAAGACCTAATGGCTAAGGTTATAAAACTCACTGTGTTTTTCAACCTTGGTCCATTTTTGAAAACAAAACAAGTGAGCTTCACACTTATTCAACTTTCCACCACTTCTTTCCTAGAGAGAAAAAAACCTCTAACACACACAAGATGGTCAACATGACCTCAAGATAACACAACAAAATTTGAACTTCTTTCTAGAACTCCTAAAAGCCTAAGTGTTTCTCGGTGCTCACCTTTGAGAGATGGTTGTGCTAAATAGAACATTCCTTTTTCTTCACCTTTTCCTTCTAAAACTTTAGGACCCAAAACATAAAGCAGAAAAAGACAAAAAGGCTTACACATCAGAAAATATGAATAAAAAACTTTAAATTGGGGAGGAGACAACTTTAAACTTTGTTTTATCTAAGGCTTAATCTATAAAATTTTCAATCCATGTGTTGTACTCCTCCTTTGTTAGCCATTGGATTGCAAGAAACTTTTGCACCTTAGTGTTGTGCACGTTGTATCTTAAATCAATTATAGCTTGGGCCTCTTTTGCAAATGTATCCAAGTTGATTTATATTTTAAATAAATCATCCAAAGAACTATTTAATAAGGCATACTCAACTTTTCTATATTTGTAAATAAAAGAAGATAAGGAAGGGACAATGCTCCCAAATTCTTCCTTCCAATTTGTAAAATCTTTGAGCTCACCTGCCTCACTAATCTGAGGCATTTCATTTGTCTCCATGTCCCTAAACATTTTCAATTTTATTTTAAACTACATTTCTAATTTAATCTAGAAGGTTGAAAACTCTCCCAACAATCTAATTGCTTGAAGTAGTTGGGGAAAATTGGTTGGTGCCTTTGGATCATTCTCCATGTTCATTATTTATTTCAAAGCATCATCTCTAGTACTCCATTTACTCCACACATTTTGGAAACTTTCATGAATCTCAGAATGCTTCTTATATTCCTCATGAACATTCTTATACACATTCCAAACATTTTCAAGCCGATGCAAAATGCAAGAAATCCTATTCCCAAGAACATCATCAATTATGTCTGTCACCACCTACTTTTTTACCTCCTTGGATTTTTTCTCATTTTCTTTCACCATATCCAACTCTTATTTCAACCTTTTTATTCTGAGAGACAAAGTATCTCTATCTTGTAATGAGAATTCTTGTGAAGAGGTGGGAGGTGGAAGGGCTTTCATTTTAGGTGTTACTAACCTTTCTTAAGAATAACTGGCCTTCATCTTATTATATTCTCCTTGTAACCTATTGAATTTGGCTAGCAACTTGTCATATCTTTCTTGAGTTATTTCTGCAGTATTTGCACTTAGCATGGCAACATGCACAATTAGTTTAGCTTCCTGCATTGGAGTGATTTCAAAATCTCTTTTCACAACAACTTCTCCAGTTATCTCTTCCACTGATCTTATCACCGTAAGCCTTCCATTATTTGGTCTCATAGACCAAATTTCCAATGTGTATAACCTATGGCTAAAACCAGAACCAAACACCTTGTTATCATACTATTATTCTAAAATAAAGGCTTTAGTATCATGCCTGATTATGTGTAAGGCAATTGAAAAATTTATATCCCAACCAGGTAATAAAATAATTCCACTTTTCTTAACAAGTAATTTTCCTTCAATAGGGGATATTTCTACAATTTCCTTCTCTATTTTCTCTTCTTTCTTCTCAATCTCTTCATGCATTGAAGGATCAACTCCTTTTGAATCACAAATCTCTTAAAATCTTTTGTCTGAACAAAGGATTCATCATCATAAATTCTTCATAATATTTTAGCCTAACATCCTCCTTAGTAGGATTATTTTCATCATAAATAGTTTCCATTATTCTATTAGCAAGAACAAAAGAATCCAACACATCATGAACTTGGGGGGAAGGAAATCTTTGATGCACCTCTTCTTCTCCAAGAACATGCTTTGTAGATTGTTCCTCCATAATATCATCTCCTTTAGACTCAGTAGAATATTCAACAAGAGGTTGAGCTACTGGTCTTTCCTTAATTTATGTTGGTTGAACAAAAGGGCCTTGAGTAGCAGATTGAGCTGGCCTACTTTAAATTCTAGCCATTTATTCTACTAACCTTATCAAATTCATGAAAGTTCCCTTTTTGTATTCCTCTAACATCTTCATCACCTTTTGTAACATATCCTGAATTTAAGCATATGGGCTACATACAATGGATTCACCTTGAGTCTTGTCTCTTCAACTTTATTGATGTGAATCCATGCTTGTTTTCTTTCATTGACCTTAACATCCGATGGAAAATTTCCAATTACATCCTCAGTATACATGAAATAATGATAAAAACCAGACTTTCTTCTGCTCTTTCTTTCCTTGTCAATGAACCCTTTTGGATCTTAATTCCTAACCTTTTCAACTTTTATTCTATATGATTTCAAAATATCAAAAAAAAAATTGAACCCCTCCTTTGATGTTACTCTAAAATGGGAAAAATAAAATTGGCCTGGGATAAAAGATACCTTCTTAGCACCCCTGAAGTGCTCCTTATCCATGCAATCAATCTACCACATGATCTCCGTGAATGCAAGTTTGTCTGACACATAAAATGGTAGGCATTGTGGCTGCCCCAAATCACCATAAACTCTAAAAACTGTGTAGTTAGTGTGGAGATACCAATCTCCCCAGTTGTAGTCTAATTTGATGTTGGCCTTGAATTGCAAGGCCCTCAAAATTTCCTTGATCCTTTCTAAAATATTTTGGGGTGGATTAAAACCCAAATTGTCCAAGATAACATACACTAATCGATTACAAAATGATGTGTAATTGGAATCAAGGCAATTCTAATCCCAAATATGTGTTCATAATTGCACAAGAAAATAATTTCCCTTTTCATCTTTTGTCCTTATGTCCACGAATTTTGACCATGCCTTCTCTCAACTCCACAAAACATATTCATCAACCACGAATTATGTGTAAATCTCAACAGAGCATTGGACTCCTTTAAATCCTTCAATTGTTTGTGGATTTTCTCAACCAAATTAGAAGCATAATCAAAATCCCTGTTGGAATACTTGTTTTGGATATCCATTTCCATCATCATCAAATATATTGGAATCCTTAAATCATAGGTTTTCCACAATAGTTGTCTCAGGACAAAGTATGTATTCTTGAAGTAGTTAAATCAAACTCATCACAATTAAAAGGTTCAAACTCATTTAGGGTAAACCACGTTCCTTTCTTTCCTGTTTCTTTTCTCCTATGTCTTGGCAATAGAAAAAAAAATTGTATCCATACTTGTCCTTTTCATACTCTTGGTAAAGTGTATTGTAGTTGATGGACACTATGGCAGAGGGTTTCAATTTGAAGGTTCTCACAATCTGACTCCTATTGATATCAATCAATGGAGACCCCTTTTTTCTCCTAATGATTCTTGCATCAGGGTCATAACATTTTGTAATTGATTTTATTAAATCAAATTCCACAAATATTTGGTGCAATGAGTTTTCCCAAATCACTTGTCCATAAATTGCTAGATGGACGAGGGTAGTTAGACCTTCTACAAGAATATTGGAATAATTCCCATCCACTCTGTGGAATTGTAATATTCCCCACTTCCCTTGCACTGTCTTGAAAATGATTAGTTAAGATTCCTTCACTGGTAGCCCTTTTTCTAATTTTTTTGGCTCCAAGGAAAAGTCTCGTAAGGTCATCCTCCATAAATCTATCAAAGTCCCTCTTGACCTCCTTGTTTTTAGGCTTTTCCTTTGATGAACCACTGACTTGACTCATTTTCATAGAATTTGATAGACTAGGGTTTCAATATTTTCTTCAACACTAGGGTTTTATAGTAGCTTAATATTTCTTTAGGGTTTTATACAATTCTTGCTTCAAACTATGCAGATCTTCCATAAATTTATCTTCAAATAAAACTAGGGCTTAATGTTTTCCTTTTGAAAATTCAACACAAAAAAACCCTAACCCCAATTCACACCATATACCACTACAACCCTTTCACTCTTATGCTCAATCAAAGTTATACATAGAAGGATTAGAGAATTCACTTACATGAGAAAACCCTAGCTGTTATTCGCTTGAATGCTTGAATGCTTTTGTAGAGATGGACAAAAATAGAATAATTCTCAACTTTATTTCCTTTGGATTGGATTGATACACCATTAATTGTAGAGGGATGGCTTGTGCGAGTGAAAAAATCAATTTGTGAGTTAGTCGTTTCTATTTGAATGTCGATCATCGATCAAATTATTTTAAAACAAGATCGGCGGTCATTGCATTTATTCATCACATCAGTTTTTGCTTTAAAAGCCACTTCATAAAAGTGTGATGTGAAGAAGTCTCACGATGAGCTAAGAGTTTTCCACGTATCCTCCTCAACCTTTTAAACCTTTTTGCCAACTTTTCTTTTACGACCATCACACATCACATTTTAGCTTTGTGCTCAATGAGTTGACAATGTGATGCAAAGGAGTCTTATGATGAGCTAAAGCATTGACACTTGGCATAGAATATTTTTCCTAGTATATGCCTTTTCTTCCATTTATTCATCTCACATCACAGTTCTTTTTATTACTCTATAATTCATAACTACAATGCACTAAGGTTGTGCAATGTAACAAGATGATGACACATGTTGAGATATGAGATTCCTAGAGCATATCACGCTTTCCTCCACCCTTTAGGAAATGTAAACTATGATATAAAGAAACCTTTTGATGAAATGAGAGACATACACTTGTCCATAAAATATTCTCTAAGTATATTCTCCTCCCCTTTGTGCTTCTATGTTCTCATCACATATTGCATCTTAGCTTATATGATACTTGTTGATGGGTGTTTTTGTACTTCTCAACACAAAAATGCACAAGTGCAATGTCTCTCTTGAAAGGTGAAAATATGCAACTAAGTTTCAAACAATCACCCCAAGGTCTCTCAAGTGTCAGGTCATGACAATGCTTGGAATAGTTCAATTGGTTGATGTGATTTTCTAGTAATCACAAAGGGAATTTATGGCCACTAAGTCTAGAGGGAATTGGATCTGCAAAAGGAGTTTTGTTAAATTCTGGAAATGAAGAACAACTATTGCAAGTTCAAGACAACAATCTAAAATACCATCTTTGTCTTCAAATTTGTCTTTGGGATGATGTTGGAACTCTGTTTTAACTTCAATTTTAAAATAAAGGTCAAAAGGGAAAAGGGGTAAGAAGTTTCCTAGACCTACAACTAGTGTTGAACAGTAACAATGGAGGATGCTACAGTGGACAACCTTCCTAAAACTAAGTTCCACTTAACCAAGGACAGCCTACAATCTCATGAAACTAGTGCAATCTTCTAAGGTTTGCAGATTTTCAACCATCCATTCACCATGAAAGCATGAACAATATATGAACTTGAGTGCAGTTGTATAAACAATTCTCAAACTAACTTTACACTACTATTTATCATCAATAGACAACAAAAATTATGAGCAAGGAAGATATCAACACCATAGCATTCTTCACCATTAAAGTGCAACACATACAAACAACTAAAAGCAACTTAAAACTAGAACAACAAAGCTAAAATCTAAAGTTGGTAGAATGAACCATGAACACATGAGAAGAAAACACAAGAATCCATCAAACAATGTTATTCTCATTAATTTTCTACAACATGCCTTTACACAACAACTCAACTCTCTCTTTGAAAATGAGAGGAGGCCCCTATTTATAGTTTTCCAAAAGAAAAATGAATGGACAAGATTTACTTTCATTGTGTGGCTCAGATTCATTTTACATTAGGGTTTCACCTACCCCCAAATATATGACAATATAAAATACACTTTTGTCTTCTGCCTATTTTCTCTTCTAGTGGCCTGACACTGTAGTAGTTTTGTCTTGTAGTTGTTGGCATATTTTGTAGCTATTTTAACAAATATTTATCATCCATAATGGGCTTTCCAGCCGCCTTCTAAGATTTTGCATACTCGATGAATTTTCCAAATACAGCTATGAGCTTTTTCTCCTTAGAGAGCTCGAATTTGAGGATCTGGAAGGACATCCTCTTGATTCTCTCAATGATTTCTTGCTGATTCTCTGCATAATTTGAGGCAACTTCAATCATTTGCTTGTTCTAAAAAAAAATCTCTTGTAGAAAAATCCATGAAGTCTGGCGAGAAGGTGTCACTAGCTCCTTGTTCTATTTTCTAGTGGAACAAAGGCTTGAATCTCTCTGAATCTAGCTCAAGGGCGGGCACCTCAAAATCAGTCAACAACTTCAAATACTTTGTGCTATCAACTTGGTGCTCGACAGCCCATTTGTGATCCACCTCGAGATCATGCAAGAACTTCTCTAGAACTTCCTATAATCCAAGTTCATCAACTGGGTTTATGTCAGCTAGTGGTCTTCTTTCTGCAGTTCCAACTCCTTTTCCAAAATACCTCAAGCAAGCTTAAGGATGCACTCCAATTTGGGATAAGTGGTCCTGTATGTTTTTGGGAACTCTTTATAGGTATTCATCATACTTTCTATGTCTTTTACTAAGCTTTGATACCTATTGTACATTGTGACTACATGGTCGATCCCTCTATCGCCACTGGATACCACTTTGTTGAACCAAGCAGTCATGGACTTGGTCCATTTCTTCCTTTTTTCCATTTTAGTAATATCTTCTTTTGACAACAAGGAGGGTGGCGCCAAAGGTTCTGTTGGAGTCTCTTCTTCTATAGATGTCCATTGTTGGATATAAGTGGTGAGATTCACTACCTATGCTTTAAATTCTTCTTTTGTGAACTGATCCTTATTCATTTGTTGCACAATGGAGGCTATTGACCCTTGAAATTCATCTATCTTTTCTTCCCGGGTCGTTGGGCCCAAGTTAATGGTCGATATGTGATAGCCTTGACCTTGCATGACCGTTGCATCTTTTTCTGTCACAAGGCTGGAAATTTGTATCGTCTGAGACCCAGAGGCATCCATTGTGATGTGAGAGTGGACCTTGGGCTTCTTTTCTTTTCTGGTTTTTTTTTGCGCCCTGGCTATTATTGCATCGAGCCTTGCTTTTGGGTCAATGACAACAAGAGCCTTCTTTTTCAATTATCGTTCTAACCAGTTAGGAATCTCAACTAGACCCTTGGGTGATTCATGATCATCTTCCTCTCTTTGTTCCTTCCAAGGTTGCTCCTCTTCATCACCTAAAGCTTCTTGATCATTCTTTTCTTCTTCATTTGAGCCTTCTATCTATATAGCATTTCCATTTTCTAGCTCGATAGAAGCTAAAGTCTCTTCAAGGATGCCTTCTCCTTGGGGTTCTTTCCCTTCTTGTTCAATCTCAATAATGTGCTCAGGCTCAAAGCTCTTTTTTGACACCTTTTATTCTTCTTTATCTTTCACTTTCTCCTTTTCAGGAGGCACTTATTCTTCCTAGACCAGGCCGTTGTCTTGGCCGATTAGTGGAGGCCCATCTAGTATTTCCACATCCACATCAATATCAACTTTCTCCTTAGAGAGGTGCCCTTTAGGATCAACCTCTTCACCTGCTTCTTTGTGTTGTTGGGGCAACTCTTCATTTGGCTCTTGGTCTGATGTTTCTATCACATACCGTTCATTAAGAGCCTCAACATCCTCTTCTGAAGTGTGTGACTTCTCCTCATTGGAAACCACCTCATCCAAGTTGATATTTATCTCGCCTTATATGTGCTCAAAATAATCATCTTGATCAAAATATTTGGGCTCTTCAGATAAAACTTTCACAACCTTTCTTTGTTGCTCTGTGTGGCACTTTTCCATCTCTTCTGAGATCTACATTGTGGCTTCCATCTTTGGTGGCTCTATAGGTAGCAGGGGAAGAGGTAGAGCAGAAACAATTTGAGCCATTAATGCTTAAACCTTGGGGTCAAGGATTACCCTAGAGAGTTCATCAGGCACATTTTGCATATATGCCACAAAATCATGTGGCAAGGTGAGGGGCACCATGGTGGTTGTGGATATTATGGGAAGTAGACAAGAGAAAGTAGGTAGTGGAAGAGGGAGCGAAGAAGATGATAGTGGGGATGTAGTAGAAGAGGATGAGTCCAACACTACTACTAGAGCAGTCAGCGAAGTGGAGGTAAGGTGGACAAAGATGTTCAGGGTAGGTGGAGATGGTACAGGAAAAGCTTGAGAAGTGGAAGGTGGAGGAGTGACCATGGTGGAAGCGATAGCAACAATAGAAGTGGTAAGAAGTGAGCATGGCCACTCAATTTCTTCTTCTTCTTCACGGTGTTCCTCTTCCTAGATGGTGGGCATCTCTAGTACAAACATCCCTGTTCTTCTTGCTCTTTTAGATGATTCTCCCTTCGTGGTCTGTCTGGAATACACCTTCTATTTTGGATTTCATTCGAATGCATCCTTTATTTTCTTTAACCTTGTTGTTGGTGGGGACTTGGGAGCTTCTTCTGATGAGACAGTGGCTCCACCACTATCAGTTTCACTTTCAAGCTTGTCCTAGAGCTTTCCATATGTTATCTCTACACCTTGCTCCTTAATTTGGGCGATTTGCATGTCCACCCACTATCTTGTTCTATTTTCAATGGGTCAAGTCAATATATCGAGGTCAGTGACCTCTTCTTCACTCCAATCTATAACTAGCAAGGGTACATCAGCTAGGGAATGATATCTAGCATCAACAATATTGTCTTCTTCTTCCACTATCTGATCAGGCATAGGGAATAGATTTACTGACTTCACAAACTTGGTTGTCATTCTCATATAGTGCCTCATTCATACTTCTTTATCATCTTTGAAATTGGCCCATAAGTCCTTGACATGAGGTTAGTGGGCATATTTCCTTCCAACTCATTTCTTCAGCTTGTCATAAGGGTCCATCCTTCCCCGGTTCGTGTGGAGATCCAAGTTATACTCCACCAGCTCTATCTTTGAATACTCTACATTTGGAGGCAAGGTAGTGTTAGAAACCAAGATCTGAAATGCAAACCAAAAAATCCTTCCATAGAAGAGAAAAATAGAAAAAAGCAAAGCTTTGCAAAAGATGTGCAAAATATTATTATTCAGGAATTGATAATTACAAGATATTATTTGCTTTATAAAAGAAAAGATGCATAACCCTAATCTTATCTTGAGCAACAAGATAGCTCAACAAGATAAGGATGACAATAATTAACCCCACCTCACAATTTAAATTACCTAAGTAAAGTTATGCAAGTGTAATTAAATACTAATTACACCAACACCCCCCATAAGTGCAACTTAGGGAGACTAACAAAGCATGCACCTAAAACTAACATGAATGCAAGAAAGCATGAATGGGTCCCGACAACAAGGCCTGATCAAGTACCCAAGTACAAATGCAATAATGAGGTAGAGAAGGAAAACCCAGTGGGAAAAAACCCCCCTAAAATGAGATGACTCTTTGCCAAAGAAGCCTTGGAAGAACACTATGGAGTAACAACTGGAACACAGTCAGGAAAGCAAGGAGAAAGATACTTCTATCTACAAAGAACCAAAATGGAATCATAATAATGTGGCCAGTAGGACACGATGCCCTGAACAACTGGAAGACTCTGTTGGAACAACCACGGAATCTATGGAAACAGCAGTAGATGAAATGATGACAAAATCTAGAAGCGTATTATCTAGATATGCATTCTTATTTGTGACTAAAAATATTCCCATAGGAACAAGTCTGATGAGACTCTAGAACATTAACCATAAAAACATGGCCCCTCAAACTGAGAAGAATCTGAACCAATGAGGATCAAGAAACATAATCTCTCAACTAAAGTGTGAACTGATGAATCTAATATGTGTCAAACTATAACAAAATGTGGCCAAAATAAACTAAGAAACTAGATAATCCATGTGAGTTTCCATCAAAACAAGACGAAGATGGAGATCAAAGTGCATGCACACTCTAATCAGATTATTATGCAAGAAACCCCCCCTTAATGGAACTTTATATCAGTTCATTTATTACAATAACCCAACAATTGTAAAAGGATAGAATGCTAAATGTGCAAAAACAAAAAATAAAATAGACCTCAGTCTATGTAGAGGGATAGAACCGACTTTAGCACAGAATAGCTGAAAAAATGATCCTTAGAGGTCAAAGATATGCCTCAGTGAAATATGAGACATATGACTTCAACAGGAAAAAAAAATCCCATCAAACAACAAAATCTCCGAAAACAAACTGCACCATTAGAAAATTGGGCTTTCTAGCTTTCTGGCAATATCTTGTTTCAAAAAATTTGCCTCTGAGATCAAAAGTTATGATGAAATGAAAAAAATAGTTGTATAATGGCAATTTAGGGTACTTGAATGCTAATCGGGCGCAAAAAACTAGCTCCTTTCGGCCTAGCTCTCGGTCTACCATATGACCGCACCCTTGTACCTGGCAAAAAAGAACCACCACAGTGGTGGCAAGTGGAGTAGTGCGATAAGCGATAAGGTGGCGTCCTCCTAACACCACGTGACAATACAGAATACAGTAATAAAACACAGGGGCCCCGGAAGGTAAGGAGCTAAGCCGAAGTGGCGAGATAGCCAATGGGTTGGGAATGGGCCGGGGATGAGGATCAAGTAGGTGGATGGCTTGGTGAGGAGTAATGCTAGTCAGGGGGAAAACAAAAGGGCCGACAAAACTATCTGACGGGACAGTTGAGGTACATCGGCCTAGTACCATCGTACCAGGCATTGAGTCCCATTAACAAGCCTCCAAATAAAATAAACACCCACCCATAATAAAAATTGCCACAAAAAATTTATGAAGCCCATAAAATCGCAGAACATATAAAAAAATTATTCTACAAAAAAGAATATAGGTACCTGTGCAATGAATTAAAATGCGACCTTTCTTTGGAGTAAGGAATTTTGCCTCACGAACAAAAACGTGCCTAATATAGGTGAGTTATATGTCATTTTTCATCTCTTGGATGCTCTAGATCTGATGGCGAGGTGCAATTTTCCTGAAAATGCACCAGAAGCTTTGCAACTCCCAAATCTGGCAAATCTTCAAACCCTCATAACTCTGGCATAAAAATTCGGATTTAGGTGAAACAAAAGTTGATCTTGACTTTTTTGGTAGCCCTGGACTCGAAAATGAGCTCCAGATTTCCCCAAGTGCGAAGTGCATTTAAAACACCCAAATAGAGACAATCTCAAGGTTTGAAACCCTGGGAATCGAACAAACTGCATGATTTTCTCAAAAATATGAGAAGAATTTTGCAAATCAAGGCTCACGATACCATGTTAGAAACCAAGATCTGAAATCTGAGCTGAAAATCTTCCATAGAGAGAAAAACAAAAAAATCAAAGCTTTGCAAAAGGTGTGCAAAATATTATTTATTGAGGGAATTGATGAATTACAAGATATGATTTGCTTTATAAAAGCAAGATGCATAACCTAATATTATCTTGAGCAACAAGATGGCTCAATGAATAAGGATGACTAATTAACCTAGAGATTAAATATTACCTAAGTGAAGTTATGCAAGTGAAATTTAAATATTAATTACACCCAGCGGTGAGATGCATTCCTTGCCCAAAGGTTAGGGGATACATAATCCCAGCTTGTTGTTTATCAATCAACAGTGTGTGGGTAGTCTGTAGCTATCAAGAAACTTCCAGTAAGATGATGTGGTCATTTGGATAGTGCAGAAACCACTAGGGTTTCCCTGAGAACCCTTCTGCTCTAATATATGTGAACTTTGGGAATTGTATGAATAGATATCCAAACCTCTTAATGAAGGCCCTCACGCTATGTGATACTCTTCTCTCAAAATATCCTCCCAAGAGTTTTATTATGTGTGCAATGAAGGCATCATTCACCCTCTAGTATTGTCTCTTGAAGTTTTTGTATTATAGCTGAGGGTAGCAGTCACAGACCTTGAGTTCTCCTCTCTTGGTCCCCAACGGTCCTATGCAAAAGAGTCCTTTGTATGGGAACTTCTTCACCAAGAGGTATACTAGATATGATGTCATATAAAAGTTGGAGGTCTTCTTTATGACCATGAGCTGATGTGCAAGTTATCATTGATCATCTTGGCCCAATGGAACTTGGTCTTTCCTTGGAGGATTTCTTCAACAAAGTAGAACATCCCTTCCTCAAATAAGGAAATAGTTGGGAGGCCCATTACTCTACTTAGTAGAGTGACCAGATCATGATATTATTCAAAGAATTCACTCCTAAACAGCTTTTGGAGTACTTTGCTAGCGTTGACCCTCTTTTCTTTCAACCAATGTTGGTTGATTATTCTTTTGCATGTGATGGGGTCCTACTTCAACATATTTTTAGCAAATCCTTTCTTTGTTTCTTCCATTTCATCAAATGTGGGGATGTGGAATTTATGTCCAATAGATTTAGTAGACAAGTATGCCAATACCCTCCCATCTTTATCAATAAATTTCTTGTTGGAATGATAGCATTCTCAACAGGTCATGACCAACTCCAAGGCAATTAATGTGGGAGGAAAACCAACCACCTTGGCAAGACCACTTTCCTTGATCTTTCATGCATTCTTTGTGGTAGGTTTAACCATCACCCTTTGTCTGAACTCATCAATATACACGTGCCCCAAGTTTGTATCTAATACCGTGTCCTAGGTAGAGGAAAGCTTGGAGGTATAGTCCACTCCGTGAAACCAATACTTCATTTGGTCTTTTTCTTCTTTACCTCTTGGAATCTTTGTAGGCTTCTTTCCCTTATCAACCTTTCCCATGGGTGTTTTTGATGATCCTTCAACAGGTTCCATAGATCCTGCATGTAAAGATGCAATAAGTGCATTTCTATACATATATAACAAGGAAAACATCATTCAAATCCTGCAAAAATGAGCGTTAGGTCCATTCATACATTCTTAAAAGGTCATAAAATTTATCATTGTTCAACATTTAGAGTTCATTTGGGTCATTTAGGTGAATGCAGGCTCAACAGTGCAAGTTTCCCCTAGGTGGAAGCTGTCAGGAGCTATGTGGAGCAAGATGGTGCTAGGGTCACAGAATCCCGCAGACATTCACTCGCAATGAAATTCCCGCATAGTTCATTTGGTGATCAAATTCCTTGTGAGATGATTAGGCATGTAAGAAAATAGGTTACAGGGTACTTGGCATCGTTAGATCATGCTTTGATGCTTTGTGGGTTTGGGGCGTCCAGGCGCCATAAGGTTGGAAGGCATTTGAATTTCAACCATTCAAGAGTCATATTCAAGGAATGGTGACCCACATGTGGAGTTCTACATTGTGGGGCCTGTGAGTGGTTTGGATGCTTAGTGTTGTGTCTTAAAGTTCGGTCATTTTAGGAGATGCAGAGGAAAGTCATTAGGCTGTCATCGAAGGTTTGTCATTAGAGAATGACTTTGAAGGGGTGGCAATCCGCATAGGTGGGCCCACATCGAGCTCACAAACTTAAGTTATGTGTTTGACAATCTTCAAGGTTCATGAAGAGAGACATCTCCTACGGATCCCACCATGTGGGAGGACGCAGTCATTTGGCCACTAAGGAATGACAATGGTGGAGGGGTCATCCGCATATGGTCACTCACAAAGGCCGGACCACATGTAGCTTTGACTTAGCATTTTTTTTGGAAGAAGATGAGGAAGTCAATAGAGGATGCGGAGCCTGCAATGCAGGCGGACGGGGTGGCTTTTCCATTAGGAAACGACGGTCGCGGGACGGAAAGCCACACACAGCAGCCCGCAAGATCATTTGGACTTAGTGAAATTTTGAGCTTGGTCCATCAGATGGTGGTGATAAAGGCGAGTCCCACATTATGGGATGACATAAGGGATCAGCTACCAAACAACTACGAAGTGGAGGCAGCCACCCGCAAGTGGAATCCTACATGGGTAATCCTGCAAAAGGGTGAAGACTTAGTCAATTTTCCAAGATTTTCAAATTTCATTGGGAACGGCTAGAGAGATGGTGTGGGCCACAAGGGGTTCCTCGTGGCATGAAGAATGACAATAGTAGGATGGGATCCCGCATGAAGGCAACCATGGATTTTTCAAGTTTAAAACTACATCGAGGGTTTTTGAATATTTGGGACAATTTATAGGTGTGAAATCAAGGCTACAAAAGTTTAATGAGACCACTGGAGGAAAACTAGGGCTTCATTTTAAAATATTTTATCATCAACTAACCCTAATTCCCTAAAGTTTAATCACACAGCAAAAATACATGCACCTACTTGTGAAATCACGTGTGAATGCAAAGAAAATGCGACCTGAATCTGCTAAAGAATCTCGTGCGGGTTGGAGCTCCTGGTTCGTCGTTGAAATTTTGAAAGTTAGGGGTAAAAATGACAAGTTTGACCCCTCTTTATATAGATGAAGCATCATTAATGGTGCACATTAAATTTTGGTTCGGCGGCAGGTCAGGTTGGTAGGTTGCGGAAACCCGAGTCAAGTCGGACGTTAGTGAAAGCTCAGACAAAAAAGGAAACTACGGGCCGTGTAGCACGGGAAAACATCTGGAGTTAGCTTCTAGCTAGCAGTGGTCCACAAAGGGAGACCCGCAAATGCAAGTCCACAAGGCCCGAAGGATGTCGGGTCAAGAGACCAAGGGAAATCTGTAGAGGCAAATAACTTAGTAAATTTTGGGGTGGTGAATTTGGTCAAAGGGGAATTGGTGACTTTATTGCATATGACCAACTTACGCTAAAAAATAGGGGCACACAAAATGAGGCGAAGGTAAAAATGACCCAAAAAAGGTAGAACAAAAGAGGGGGTCCTCGGTTTGAATGGGGTGTGTGTGTTATAGGCACAACACTACTTACTCACAACTGCGATATAAAGGAACCAAGTGATGAAACAAGATGTGACCAGTTGTCTTAATTGTGGCCAACCGCACGCAATGCATTTAGCACTAGGTGCCCAACAATGAAACTTGTGATATGAAGGAACTAAACTATGATGAGATAGGATGTTGAAACCTGTCCTCAAGATGAAGATCAATGGAGCCATCACATATCACATGAAGAGACTAGCGAGGAATAAAGAAAGAGTGATGCAATATGATTCTATCACATGGCTCAGGTGAAGTGGTGGATGCAACAACTTAAGTGAAGACAATTCACACATGTAGAATAAGTTGTTTTAAAGGTGGGGCATCGCCTAGGTAGCATTAGATGAATAAAAAATGATAAAGGCATTTGCATAACTCAAACTTTGGACACCAACCAAATATTTCAATAAAATGAAATGTTTTAAAAGGTACTCGGTTAGAAATATTTAAAAGGCTCAGACAATGAAATATTAAAAGAATTTTCAAGGCAAAGGATAAATCAATAATATGAGGTAAATAGGGTCGGTCAACTCATGAACATAAGGACTCAAGTTGTAACTTAACCAACAAGGAACCGACTCAATCAGTCAACATGAAAATAGACCGAAAGACCAAGGAAATCAAAGAGTTAGATTCTTGTAGGGTTTTACAAGCTAGGATAAACCCTAAACATAGTTTCAATAAACTATAACCAATACAACTTGCCTAAAAGCTCAGAAAAGTGGGATTTCAAATCAAGAACCACAAAAAAAAAATAGAAGTCCCATCATTTTGATATTACATTGAGAAATAATTTTTGATTTTCTTCTCCCATTTATTAATCCCATTTCTTTATAAATTAGAGGCATGAGATAGTAGTTTCATTAGTTTATTTTACAAGTACATAGGTGTTCTCAAAGTGCTATCAAAGTGAAGAGAGTTTTAGTGTGTTGGGTGTATCTCTTTGTTAAATATTAATTTATACTTTTCATTATTCTCATGTGAAGTTCTTTCCTAAAAGGGATTCTCCACATAAATCTCATGTTCATATGGTTTTTTTATTTTATCTTATTATTGATTTTATGCAATCACATAATCATCATATGGTAATCCTTGGATATAAAATTATATTTTAATTTGCATACACTTGTAGGAGATACCCAAAGGCCTTTCTATTAATTATATTTTAGTATTTTCACCTTGTTTCTCAATATTTAGTATCAAAGAACTATTTTACATAGATACCCAAAGGCCTTTCTATTAATTGTTGAAGGTTTTTATAGTAATGAGAGCTTTTATATTGTGTGGTTTCATAGATTTTTGGAAAGGATTCAAAGTAATGGATTCTACTTCCATTGTGGATATTAAGAAATTCAATAGTATAAATGACAATATTTGGAAGTTAAAGATGAAAGATCTACTTGAAGAAAGAGATTAATCATTGCCTATTTTAAAATAAAAGAATCCATCAAATGGGTTTGGTGAAGATTGGTTGAAATTAAATAACAAGGCACAAGGGACCACTTGTTTGTGTCTTGCAAATTATTTCCTCTTCAATGTTTTCAAGGATACCATTACATTCAAGTTTTTGGAATAGGATATATCTATCTAACCAAAAAGTGTTAATAATAAATTGTTTCTCAAAATAAGGTTGTATTCATTAAAATACAACATGACATACTTTCCAAATCATTTAAAAGTGTTTGATTTGATTTTAAGTTAGCTTGCTTCTGTATATGGTGAGTTAGAATATAAGGATAAATACATCTTATTACTTTTTTCACTCATTACTTAGGAAAATATAATTATTTTCATTTGTCGTAGTAGGGTAGAGCTAATAATGGATAATATTACTACTACTTTTTTTCCAAAAGAGATGATAAGGAAATCCATGAATGAAGGCTCAAAACATAATTTTCATATATATGGGGAAGGTTAAAAGAAAAATGAGGGCATAAAGGGAATAATAAGAAAGATAGATCAAAGTCTAAAGGGCATTCTAAAACCCCAAGGAAGACCAAAGTAAAGTTTTGTAAATTTATGCATAGAGAAGACATGTGAAGAAGGAATGCAAAAATAAGAAAAAGAATTCAAATTGATCCAAAAAAAAAAATTGATGATGGCGATAGTGATGTTTTATATATTTATACTAACACTATTAGTGATTATGTTTGTCTTATTGATTCAAGTTACTCATACCATATGACCCCTCACAAGGATTCATTTTCTACATATTCAACTTACAATGGAATATTTTTTTCATGGAGACAACTATACGGAGTAGAGTATTAGTTTAAAGGTATAGTTGTGTTTCAATGATGAAACGATCAAAACCATTGATCAATAATTGTATATTTTAGTGCTTGAAAACAATTATTCTATGTACCCAAGTTAATAATTTAGTTTGCATGTGACATTTGGCAAGTCTGGTTGTAGGTTTGTAAGATGGAACTTGGTGGTTGCTAGGGGATCTTAGATTGGGAACTTATTTAGGCTAAATGCCTCCACATTTTATAAATATTCCAATGTAACTAAAAATAAAAATATATATATGTTGTGGCACCAATGTTTGGATCATATAAGTGAAAATTTCTTAGGACCATTCTTAATAAAAATTTGGTTGACATTTTTTCTTATTATGTTGTTGGAAAAAATAATTTCTTTGAGCATTGTGTTTGGAAAAGTGAATAATCCTTTTGTTTTTAATGGAAGTAATAGAGCTAAGAGATTGTTATAAATCATTCATTTGAATGTATTTGGTCTAGTGGATGTGGATTCTATGGATAAATCTTGTATTTATGTTTCATTCATTAATGATGCTTCTAAATACACGTGAATTTATTTTGTCTTTAAAATATAAAAAAATTACTAATTTTAAGGAATTTAAATGTATATTTTAAAATAAAAAGGATTGTAAGATAAGGGTGTTGAGATCTAATTATGGTTGTGAATATTGATTCAAGGAATTCAATGAATTATGTAAGTATGTAAGTATTTTTTATAAAACGACTACACCTTACACTCATCAACAAAATGTAGTAGCAAGAAGAATGAACTAAACCTTAATGAAAAGAGATAGAAGTATGCTAAGTGGTACATAACTAGATTAGTGCCTTTGGGAAAGGGTCATAAGTAATGTATGTTATTTTATTAATAAATATATATTTTTAGCTCTTGTCGATAAAACTTCTTATGAAGTGTGGACAAGTAAGAAGCCTTCAATTCCATATTTAAGGATATTTAGTTGTGAGGCATGTGTTCATGTGCCTTAGGAAAATAAATCTAAACAAAATACAAAAGCTAAAAAAATGCATCTTTGTTGGATACAATGAGAATATTAAATGTTATAGGCTTTGGAATCCTCTAACCTAGAAAATATCTTTTTCTAGAGGGAGTTTAAAGCTTATTACAATAAACAACCAAAAGAAAATGATACAAAAACTAATTCACATTGAGATAAAAATAATAATAATAGAAAATTAGGAATATGTACATGTGGAAGAAAAATTAGATGGGTCAGAGGATGGAGAAGAAGAAGAAGAGGGTTTATATGAAATTTTAGATGATGATATGTAAGATGAACACACAAAATAGGAAGATCCCATTACTCTTACCTTGAGGAGATCCATAAGACAATGAAATCTTGTTGACAAGTATAGCCCACCAGATTTTATGTTTTCTATTTACTTTGTTGACTATTGAAAATGAATCTAGATCTTCTAGGGAGGATCTCTTTATAGGATAGTGAGTCTTTGGGTGTAGGCCATGCATGAGGAAATGATGGCCTTGGATAGTTGACACCTAGGATCGTGTTAGTTTGCTTGAGTGAAGAAAACTAAATTTGGTGTATAAAAATAAATTTTGGGTGTATAAAATTAAATTTGGTGGAGATGATTGGTTAGATAGTACAAGGCTAGAGTAGTGACTAAAGACTACTTCCAAAGAAAGGGAGTTGATTTCGGTGAAATTTTCTCTCATATTTCTAAGGTATCTTCTATTATATTCCTTTTATCTATTATTGTAGCTTTTGAATTTGATATTAAGAAAATAAATGTTAAAATTAATTTCCTACATGGGGATCTTAAGGAGGAGATTTCAATGTGGAAACTTGATAGATTTTTTGTGAAAGGGAAGGAAAATTTGGTTTATAGGTTGAAATGGTCATTGTATGGTCTAAAATAATCATTGAAGATGTACAAGAATTTTGGATTGTGTTTGAAGTGAAGAAGATCATTGTGTTTATGTTTTTGATTAGAGGTAAAAGCATGTTTTGATGGGGCCCGGAACCTAGTACACAATGGTTTTTAAGGGAATCGTCAACCTAACTAAGAAAAGAAAGTTGTAAATAAAATAAACCATTATCCATCAGCAGCCCCACAATAGCTTCTAAAAGATTAACATGACTAAACACACTACAACTTACAAACAAGAAAGGACCTGAAACCATTTTACAACCTAGTTTTAACTAAGACTAGAAACCCTTCCAAAGCGAGAAAGAGCTAACTAGCCCATATAGCAATGACCACCTAAAACAGTCAGGCAAAAAAGCAGCAAATCTATAGCAACCAAGTATTGACAGCAATAACCACCTAAAACAGTTAGGCAACAAAGCAAAAAAGCTATCGCCAACCATTTGTTTAGTATCAACAATAGTGAGCCCATTAAAAGAAAAGGTAATTTTATGGTAAAGACCACCATTAAACCCAAACCATAATAAAAAACACCAGCACAAAAAAAGAGAAACACCCCTTGAAATCTCCATGCGTACCACAAACCAACTACAAATCTACCTCAAGAGCAAGGAGCTCCCCTCTATAGGAGAGGATGTGAAAACCCAAAATACCAAAAGCACAACTCTCTAGCAATCTTGGGCTCCACCTCGATAGGAGAAAATTCCACCTCAATAGGAACACCACCAGAGGAAACCAGAAAAGAGGACTTCCATTCACTTCCACCACACCCACCTCCAAATCAATAGGAAATGACTCCTAAACATCAAGAGTTGTCTTTGCCTCAAAATAATACATTGTGAAAAGGAAATGGAAGAAATCCAAAGCTCCAAAAGACTAGGGAAACACACCATCCTTTAGCTGAGCAAGTAGGAGCTCCAAGAGAGAAACCACAACCAAACCAACATGTAACACTGGGGGACCAAGAGAGACAACTTCAACAACCAATTTTCTTCCCAAAGCAACAGCATGGAAGGAAATCCACCATTCCAACAAAGTCTCAAAAATAGATAATCTGTTCAGCAAGACCCTCTTAAGACAAGCCAAGACCTCCATAAATAGCCAAGGATGTTGCTTGGAACAAAAACTAGAAGAAAAAGGAAATCTACTCCACCATCTCAACACACCACCCAACTTCCAAGTCAAACACAAAAAAAGAAAGCTCCCCCAAGAGAGAACCCAAAGCCAAGAATGAAAAACAACCCCCTTTACAAATGATGGCCAAGTCAACCACAAAGGGTACCCAAAAGCTCTGAAAGAGAGCCCAAGAAGAACCAGAACAACACAAGAAGCCAAGGAAACCCTACTTCCAGTAGGCATCATCAAAACTTCATCTTCAGAAACTCTTGCCTTAACAACAAAGAAGCCACACAAAAGGTACCCAAAAGCTCTGAAAGAGAACCCATGAAACAAACTCCAAGAGCCTTGCACCACAAGCATGTGCCACACCACCAATAGCCAAGGCTTATCCAAAACAGCCAAAGAAGCCAAGCAAACCCTTCTATTAGCAAGCACCACCAAAATAGAGCCAACAAACCAGAGGCAAGAAATCCCAAAGCTCCCAGGAAAGCACCACGCATTACGAACCCAATCCTCAGCCAATGCATAAGGAGCCAAACCAAAAGCCATGGGAGGCA